>VNKF01003732.1:0-20405 GCA_008044355.1 Drosophila lacteicornis
GCGGCGGCACGTTTGGACACAGGCTGAAGTTGACTTTCTGTCAGTTTCGTCGTAGGCAGCACACGAGCATATGTAACTGTCAAATACTGCACGTAGTCGGGATGTACTTCGCAGAAGAAGGAGAAGAGAAGACGGGCCGGCTTGCTCTCACTGTACCTGGCACGTTCGGGCCAAATGTATCTGCCAGATAGTTGTCACACAAGGAGCACTATCTAAAGATGCATATTTATGGTAGTCATTTCCGTTTTCGAGGACCTATGAGTTACTAAAAATATTAAATAACACATTAAGGATAGCTTATAATTTATCTAGTATTTTCTTCTATAGGAAACTCTTAGATATATGCATTACTATGAATATAAATTATCCCTTAAATCCCTAAACTATCAGTAATTTAATTTTAATATATCAAAAGCATATAAGTAATAGTTTTTTTCTCAAGAAAGATATCCCACCCAAGCATTGTACATCTAAAAACTCAACCAATTACTTATATTCGCCCCACTTTTTTACCTTTGTGAAAACAATGCCAACGCTCATATAATTGATTGCCGATCCAAAGTATCCAGCAGATACTTAAATATCCAGGCCCCATAACAAATCGTAGTTATGCCCTGACTTATGGGTTAACTACCAATCAATGCAATGTGCCCACTAGCACGAAAAAAAGAAACCAAGAAAAAGCTAAACAAACACGTTGAAAAACACACACACACACACAACATGTCGGTGAAAACCAAAATCAAATCCAAAACGCACTTAACTCAATATGGCTAACTTTTGCCCCCTGAATCAGTGGGCAAAGCCAAACCGAAGCAAACCAAACCATATCTGCACTCCCAATCCATATCCATTGCCTCAGCCCCCCGCATCGACATCATTCAAATAGTCGTAGCTAACAAATTGCACTGTCGAATGCAATATTTTTGCTTTTAGCCATAATACCTTTTACATATGCTACGACAGATGGCAGAGAAGAGCATTTTAAGCTGCCATCCTCCACCCACAAAGACTCTGGCTCCGGCTACGGCTCCGGCTACGGCTTCGGCTCGTGCTCTGCATCCACCTTCTCTTCATTGGTTCTTACCACTTTGGGCACACGGAAAGAAAATTAATAACTTTCTTTTAAGTTATATTATTGAGATTATGAGTGAAAACTGCGCATACTAATATTTCTAAGCTCAACACTGGCATTTATCTTAAATTCTAAACCCAAAATCTGTGCAGAATTTACATCAGAATCCACAGTTTTAGTGTATTTTTCGCTGTGCACTCCTGCCACAGCCAAAAGGTAAGTAACTTGCATGCAAGCCAGCCACAAGAGTCAGTTAGTGAGATGGCATGAGAAGCTGGGCGAGATGCTGGGGATCACGGGGGAACTTGTTAGCATGAGATGTGTCTCGGACCAAAGGAGCAGCCAGCAGCAGCAGCCAGAAACGGAGGAGACACAGAAGGAGGCTGCAGAGGGAATACGAGGATGAGAGCGATGTTAAAGTGATAAATCCTTGCGGCTTTTTATTTCCACCGAAGCGGCGTCGTCGGAGTCGTCTCCTGTATCTGTGTGCCTGTGTGTGGGTGTGACATGCCACGCCCCCCTTTTGCAGCACGCATTGCATTACAGGCATAATAATTCTTACTGACAGCTCTTGGGTTCTTCGTTTATTCTTTCTTTCCTCCCTTTTTTTCCTCTTTTTTTCTACAAACATTCAAAGCATTAAATTTCCACACTTAGCGCCCAATTAAAGGCGAAAGGAATCAAACCAAGGCAACGGGTCCACAATACACAAAAATGGCTCCCTTTGTATCCTTTTTTTTTTTTGCGTTGGTTGGTCCTCTGATCATATACCAGAGAAATTTACGCCTCGTTAATTTCAATTTAAGTGCAGACAATTTAAAATACAACCGAAAAAAATGTATACAATAAAATCAGCACCAAAATGGGAGAGAGAGAGCGAGGGGGAAAAAAAATAAACCAAAACTTGAACCATTTTTATAAAAGGCAAAGCGCAAATTAACGGCTCCGTTTTCGGGGGGATTTTTTCCCCGTGCCCAGCACACACACATTAGCTTTGGCATAAAAAAGTATTTTATCGTTGGCCAGGAAACAGTTTGGCGGAAGCCGGAAATGTTTCCACTTTTTGTTGTACTTCCCGTTCTATTCCCTTTGCTTCTATTCGGATTCCCTCTAAAAAGGGTTTAGCACAGAGTGATATAGAGAGGGAGAGAAAGAGAGCAGAGAAGTGCATTAAATATTTGACTAATTAAAGTAATGGCTGGCAAGTTATTTGTTTGAAAAAAGAATAAACGAGTTTATCATTCCCATTTTTATGTTGAATTGTGATATATACTTTTATGCTGCTCTGCCCAACCCTTCTGGATAATTGTGTTTGACTTGGTTCTGAAGCTCTGAACTCTTGTGGCCGGTCCTCATCGTTATTGTTCTCATAATTGGGTCGACAACTTACTCCTTTACAGAAATTAAAAACAAAGCAAACAGTAAAGGAAAGGAAAATTATAAAAATGGAATGTAAAAAAACATCACAATAATCTCATATTTATTACCCATAAATATGGCTTCAAGCTTTGTATTAAATCCTAAAAAAATGATTTATCAAATTATATTTTATTTAAATAATTGCCAAATAATTCGTACAACTTAAATTGCATTTATAAAATTCCAGTGACATGTTTACAATTTATTTAACAGCTAAAAACAAGCGTGTGTAATGATCGCATAAATTAGCCACTCTTTATACATTTTTTGCCCTACTTGGAAATTCCTGGAACTCCAGCAAATTACAATGCAGCCAGCGCAGTCATCAGCCCAAAGTTTAGTCAACTTTGTAATGGCAAAATAATCATAACAATAAAATAAAACACTTCTCTCACACACAAAAACCAGTTGCCAAAGTTGATTGCCACAAAAAAAGTCTGGAAAAAAGTGGAAAAAAAAAACGAAATGTGTGTTTCAAGTGTTGACAATTGACTTACTGACTCGTAGCTCTTGGCCATCACACAAAAACACAACAAAAAGCCAAACATGAGGAAAGAGATCCCAAGAAATCAAGTCATAATATTTTTTCCGACATGAATTTCTAGCCACTGGCCAAACACATTATTCGGGGAGTGGCGGGGGCTGGGTGGCATTCAAATAACATGGGCCAAAGAACTTTAAGCCGGCAGCAGCTGACTTCGGACACGTTTATGAGCTTGGCCAGGCCAACACACACTCACACACGCACAGAGACACGCTGGAATAAACTACTTTAAGACGGGTCGTTGACTCTGGGGCAGCCACAGAAAAGTGAGCAAATAAGAAATGATACAGAAATTATGAAAATAAATGTTATTCGGATTTGATGAAATATTTGAGTAAACCAAAATGGCAAACATGTGTGAAAAGATTCAATAATTGCTTACGGTTAACCAATACGGAATTTTATTATTTGAATGAAATGCAAAATAGAGTCGGCAGCTTTAAGTAAATATTTTTGTTGAAGGAACAAATATTTAAGTTAAGCAAAGGTAAGAAGATATTGGCATAATTATAATAAGAAAAAAGTTTTCTAATATTTGCCAGCTTTTTTCAAGCAATTTATAAAAGTATACGCTAGTTTCTGCCCACTTAATTGGTTTACCTGAAATATTCTCTCTGCCTTGTATAAACAAACAAACTCTTTTGATACTTGGGCCAGAAAATTCTTTGCATCATTAACAAAATTGGAAATAAATTATTTTTAATAAAGATTTGAATCAGTGAAAATGTATTTTAAGATAAAATAGGATGGCATCGAGAAATTGTTTTTAATTTAAAAAATTTGAGTGTAAATTACCCAAAGAAAGAAGGATTCTCTTATATGTTGCAAAAACATTATTATTATTACTTATATATTACATTATTACTCATATATTTTTTTTATTTTTATTTTTATAGATTTTAATACTAAGAGCAAGTTGTATTATTTTCCAAAGAAAAACCGATTGCATATTTTAACAACTTTAAATATTAAGAACCCAACCACAATGTTGCCCCAAAAGGGTTGGATAAAAAATAAATGGCGGGGCGGGAGAAATGGAAGTTTGTAGCCTGGCTACGAAATTTTCCGCACATTTGAGCGGAAAATTATCGATTTATATATGCAACATCGCACAGAGACCGAAATGCAACAGCGGCTGGCAAATAGACCCACAGACAGAATTGGTTTCGGGAGGGAGAGAAAATCGGGAAAATGGCACAGGGGGTAAGGGGGAAATGATGCGCCCAACATTTGATGAAAGAGGAAAATTCACACACACACACACGCGCACAGCAGCGGAGCATATGTAACATGCTCGCACACATTTGTACAACGGAGCATGGCAGATGGATGACACTCTCAACACGAGTAGGGAAAACTCTTTTGGGGAAACTTTCGCAGGGGCGAAATGGTGAGTGGGGTGGAAATTGGCGGAGGAGGAAAACGCCGGCTACTTTTGCTTACTTTTCATTCAAACATTTTTTGCATGTCAGATAGGAATTTTCTTTCCTTTTTTTTTACTTTTTTATATCTGTGTGTGTGTGTGGTTCAATAAACTGGCGCGTGAATTTTCTACTGCAATCGCACTTATATTATTTTCATTTTTCTTTGTTATTTTGTTAAATGTTGAACATGATTCAAAATAAAGAAATAAAGTGCCAGACAAGTTAGAAAACTGGGAAGAAAAGGAGAAAATGCACAGGAAAAACTAGGAACATGCTTAAGTTATGTTTATTGGAATATCGACTTGAAAAATAGCTGCTTTCATATTTTTTGTGCCAAAAACAATATCCACATTTTTAGGTATAGCTTCTTACCCATTTGTTTCTTTCTGTGTGCCTGATTTAATACAAAAAAATCTGTTGTCTGCGTTTTATATGTCAAACATTCAATTGAAGAGGCAAAAATAGTGGAAGAGAAATTGAAATTGTTGGAGGGAATATTTTTGTCTGAGGAATTTTTATTTGGTAGCGACGAAAACGACCTCAAAAAGGTGTAAAGTGATTGGTAAAAGGTTTATGTTGTTGTTTGTTGAATGTTTACAGTTTGCTATACTAAAAATACAATATTTATCCAACTGATTTTGGTAGTAAATGTATTAACTAGCATTTATTAAAGGTCACTTAATACGTCAATTTCAAAATAAAAGGTACATTTACAAAAATATATTTGTTCAAATAATATTTCCCTTGACCTTTAACAGCTTAAATCATACAAGATGCTCCCACTTACGTTTAATTTATTCTCTTTCTCAGAATCTCTTAACAAGGTTCGATTTCCTTGAATAAATTCTATTTTTATCAGCTCTTCCCAGAGCTAACCCAATTATTTCAGTCATCGAGCCTTGAAGTTATCTATCTACATCCCCAATAAAAATGTCTGTGAATTTTTCGCACTTTTTCCAATGCGAGCCAGAAGGAGCAAAAGAAGAATAAACTTTTCATCTCTTCATCTCAGTTTTTTTCCGAGCAGTTTTCCAGTTTGGGTGCGACCTTTTTTTATGCCTCTGCTAATTTGCTGTCATTTTGCTTTCCATGCCTAGAGCTCTCTTCCCCTCATCCGCATCCTCATCCCCATCCTTTGGGTCTGGTCTATGCATTATATATCGATCAAAATTCAATTTGTGACGCTTTTTTGTCAGCGTTTAAAGCGTGGCTGGAAAAAAAGTGGCAGCAAAAGATGAGCGACGGGGAAAAATGAGAATTAAGTTTAATTGAAAAAGTTTGTCGCATCTTTTTTAGCAGCGTTCTATCTTTCTTGTCTTGGTTTTCTGGTTTTCTCTACTTCTTTCGTACCCTCCTGGTTTTCCATCTCTTTTTTTTTTTGCTATGACTTACGTATGACCTCGAGCAGTTTTTAATTAACCCAATTTGCAGTCTGCGCCAAAGGAGAACTTTTCACTCAAGATTGCTTCTCTTTTCGGTGGGTTTCCCTTTATCTCTCATCTGTATTTCTCTGCAAAATCCCCACCCGACGTCACTTTGGATTCAAATTCTGTTGGAAAATTGAAGCTGAGCCAACACCGACTTGCCAAAACACGCAAAACACAACTTCAAACTCAACTTCAGTTTCGGTTTCAGTTTTAGCTTCAGGTTGGCCGTCATGACATATCAATGTGTATCAAGCAGCAAGGCTGTTGGGAAAATATAGAGCTGGAAAATGCAGCTTGTTTTGATGCTAACTTTCGTGCACTTGGGAAAATTGAATGTTATTTTAAGTTAATATTATTCAATAATTTGTTTATTAACTTTAACTCCTTACATTAAATAATTAAATGATCTGAAAATTGGGAACACACGTTATTACTATTTCATAATCTATATATATTGATTCTTGAAGTCAAATAGATAAATACTCAGTTTTATTCTCCATTTAAGATGCTTATATTAATTCCATATTTAATTTAAAATAAATACACTTTCTACCCATCTGCTTTTAGCCTCAAAAACGTATTTTAAGCTTTAAAAATATAATTTCCGTTGTGTACTGTGTAGTATGTGTCAAATATGCTTGACTTTCTTCTTTTTCAGACCCAACAAGCCAGCTTCTTGGTACAAAAAAAAAATCCGCTCTCTCACTTGGCTTTTCACTTCCGCTTGCTCTTCTGCCCTGATCTAATCAAGTCACTGGGCGCCGTCGTTTCCCTTTATTCGGGCTTAAAGCAACTCTCCCAACTTTAAGTCATAAGCCCAAGATGTTGTCAGAGTGAGGAAAATGGGGAATAATGGGCGTGAGGAAAATTCTGGAAATATGATGGTATAAATTTGTCGAGGACAGACAACACATGTTGTTAATAACTTTATTGTTTGCTCCTCCTTTCGGACGCTCGTTCATTGAAATTGAAACACGTGACTCTGGGCCTTGGACACAATTAAGTTTAAGACAGATTTTTGATACCTTCCTTTGCACGTTGTTCCTCAGAGATTTGCTCCTTCTCCTCGGCGACTATTTTTTCTGCAAACGTTGACAGAAAATTAATTGAAAAATTCCCTCTGTTGGCAAAAACTATATAATGACTTGCCATCGATTGCAGTAGTGTGCAGTTCGAATGGCTGGATATTGCGATTGAGTTAAGTTCATTACAAAACTCTTAGGACAGGTGGAGAAGAGGAGGGCAGCTGGGAAATGGTAGAACTCTTGGTCACAGGTGGAAACAAGGTCCGAATGCAGTTGATAGCTGCAGTCGATTGGATTAGTTCACAAAGTCTCAAAAGCATGGGTCCAGACTCGTAAAAATGACAATGTTGTTGTGCCAGTTGGCTCTAAAGAGAGAGGCCAAAGTTTAATGAAATTATTGCTTTTTCAAGTGGGGGAAAAACTGCTTTCCAAATAACATATATTAAGTTTTAGAAAGAACCCTTCTCCTTTAAGTATTTCTACTATTGTGTATCTTTTTTTAATATTTTTCAGATCAATGACATTAAACATATTTAAAGGTAAAGGTAAAACCTTTCTTCAAATTGTAATAATTTATTGAACACAATATAGTTTTTTATTTCATTCTTTGCCATCTCGGTAATCAAACATTTCTTCGTTGCAATTTTCATTACATTTAATCCCCAGCTCTTTCCAGTTTTTTTCCTTGGCATCCGCTCGAGTTTCCCCTTTTTAAACTTGCTCCAGTTTTCACCTGCAAACCAAAAGAAAAAACCAACCGAACCAAACAAATCCAAATCTGAACTAAGCCACGTACCAAAAAAAAACTTAAATAAACTGAATCAAAACCAAACTTATCCACAATCTTTTCTCTCTCTTGTGTTCGCGCATCTACCCCGTATTCCGACCCGCCTCTCATCGAGTTTCCCCGGACTTCTCCATAGCTGCACATGGAGTCGTTAATGCTGCAATTTTCCTTCCACACATCGCAAACATCTAGGGAAAACAGGCAGAGAGAGAGGAGAGAGCGGGTAGGAAAATGGAGGTCGGTAGCTCGGTCTCATCTTCCATCCGCCTCAGATTTTCACTTCGCCTCTGAATGGGAATCCGTGGCACCTAATTTGCAGCAATTTTCACCGCTGCCAACGGAAAATTCTGCTTCTCCTCTCGCCTTCGTTATTAAAAATGCATAAAATCTGCACAACACACCGCAGCAACAAAAAGCAGAAGGTGAAATAAATACAGTTTCCTTCTTATTTATTCCCCCCAATATTTACATACAGTTGCGGTCAAGATAATAGTGCAGACAACGGGAAATTGTTATTATTTTAAGATAAGTTAGCTTTTACACACAACGAACTCCTAATTAAAGTAGTTCCCAAATCCTATCAAATTGAAATCTAAGAAGCTTTTAAAAGTATGAAAGGGTACTCATCAAATATTTTCTTTATAACGCTGAATTTCTAGTGCTATTCTAGTGCTATTCTCTCAACCGCCTCTGTACACATAAATAAGTACACTCTTCCCTTTGCTGTAATTGTACACGCAGCGTATGAGAAACATGAAAATAAATATTAAAAATAAATTAGAGCTACCTGTGGGTTTTTATTAACTTTTAATTTATGAAGAGTGTAAAATAATGAGAGAGAGAGCCCGAAAGAAGGGCAAGAGAACTGGCAGCTGCTGCAACCGAACACGAATGCTGGCAGAAAATAAGAAACGGAAAATTGCAATATAAGCAAAAAGAAATAAAACAAAACAAAAATACTGAAAAATAACACACAACAAACCGTTCACACATTCAGCCAGGTGTGTAGCTTTGAGGGGAGGGAGAGAAAGGGTACAGAATAGGTGTGCAAAGTACACAAGCTACAGATACATAGACACCTGGGTATTGGCCCTCACACACGCTGGCACATAATTGAAATAATGTTTGGAAATTGCAATTTGCAAGGCAAGCGGAGAAAAATGTGCAGAGAAATACGAGCGGAATTTTCAATTAATATTATCCATGCAACGAATGTTAAGTGCTCTACGTAAGGGCAAGAGAATAAACTAAATCTATAAGTGAGAATGGAAAATAGGTCTAGGAAACTTGTATTTCCAATTCCCTAGTTAAACTTGCCCATTAAGTTTTATATCTATTTAATTTTGAAGAAATCTTTGTTAGAAAAATCCTCGAAAATCTATTAATTTTGTATTACTATTATTTATTAATCTTGTTGCTAAGACCAACATACCCCATTGTTAGCATCTCCATTATAGAGTATAAATAATCTCAAGAAAAATGCAAAACCACTGATGGAGTCAAGAACCAGAAGAAGAAGGTTAATACTTCATATTCCGGATTACAGGGAAAGAAACCCAAGGAAGGGAAGTGGCTACGATGGAAAACCACAAAGAAAAGCTGGGGAAATCAGGAGTCGTGATCGTGTTTGATTTACGCTCTAAGCGCGGCTAATTTCATAGAAAGTTGCGTGATTTAATTGATGACGGACCGTCGAACATGAGATTCGCTGCTTGAGCTTCGACTTAAGCATCGTTGCTTCCTACAAGAAACTCCCCCTATTTAATTTCTTATTTTTTTTCGTTTTTAACATAGCCCAAATGCACTTGAGCAGAACCAGAGGAATACCAGGAGATAGAGAGAAGCGGCAACAACAAATTGCAGTCAAAGGGGTCGCGGGTGTAAAATACGCAAACAAAGTTACAGAGCCGAGAAAAAATGGGCAGAAAAACCCCTCACAGCACTCAAAGGAGCAACAGGGATGGCAACTGATGTAATGACATTTAGAAAAGCCCAACAAGAGCAACAACAACGGCTTAGATAAGTTTTTCCTTTGGAGAGAAAAGCCTCTACGCTACTTGCCATTCGCCTCGAGCACTTTTCAGTGTTTAACTTGTGTGAAGTTTTCGAGTTGCAGCTCGGACAAGAGACGAGGCAAGACAAGGCAAGACAAGACGGATGGATGCGAGGCATCTTTGGCATCATGGCCACTTGTGGAGGTTAACCCACTGCCTGCCGAAGGAGGGAGGAGAGGAGCTCGGTTGCTTGTGGGTTAAGAATGGGGTATGGGTGTGAGGTGGTGGCGGCTCTCTGAAAACCCACGACAGCTGCTGCCTGCGGTGCTGCGGTTCTGTGGGCCTTTTAAGCAGGTCAACTCGAGACATGAACGCCAGATTGCAGATTGCAGTTGCCGAGAAGTTTTGGCTGGAAGTTAATCTATTTGAAAAGTTGCCGGGAGTCAGCTGGAAATTAGGGAGCGAGAAAAGAGAGATATGTAATACGGCTACGGCTGGCGGTTGAGGGAAAACTACCATTCGCCCCATTGAGGGTAAACATGCTCGGGAATTGTAGTTTAATTTCGTTTAAATCTAACCATTGTCTTTATATGAAATATTTTGCACAAAGTTACTTATAAACTCATTTAAATTGAGGTAGCATCATGAATATATCATATTTCCCTATTAATATCTTAAATTATAGAGATTTTAGAACCATGAAAAGTCTTATAGCAAAATGTGTTTATACAGGTTAGTATTCAATCTTTCTTTTTACCCCAACTGAAATCCGATACGATAACCCCATTCAATGGATCCATAAAATCCATACTCATTTGCATAATACACCCACACACCATTCCGTCCGACCGTCCACTTGGGTTCTCTTTGGCTAAATTTCCCATCTAATTACCGTCAGAGTGTCACAGGCATTTGACAATGACATCTCCTCTTATTTGGTCCCCTTGAAACAATGCGACCAAGTAACAGACGAGAAACAGTAATAGAACAGTTGCATATTCCTCAACCCGACCGGGCCCTTTTGCCATATTTGGATCGGGATCTGGCTACTTGGTTATGCACTTTGATATGCGTCAGTCAGTCAGTCAGTTCGGTCGGCTTAGTTGCATAGATGCTAGGCTAGAGAAATGGAAACGGAAACCTGAGTGCGCAACACACGTCGAATACGTAATCTGCGGGTGGTTTTGGCCAGAGGAAAATGTGGAAAATGGGATATGGGAGGGAGGTACCACTGAGGTTAGCAGATTGCTCCCTGCATGCTTAACAAATTATAAACATTTATTATTTAGCTTATTTTGAGGTAAACAACGCATGAACTGGACTTCTGCCATAGAGACTACTCCCTGTGGGTCTGTGATTATGCATTGATAATCCATCTCTCCCTGTGCGAGAGTGCACTGTGTTTTAACCACTTTACAGGGATTTTCAAAGCGCATAAATCACTCAATTGGAAAATGCACTCTCTTCCATCTTCCTTGCTCGGCCGGCTCGGCTGGCCTGGTCTATTCCTGCCCCAGAGCATAATTCATATGCTATTTAAGCCTGGGCCATAAATTCACCGACCAGCACAGGCACCCCCATTAATTAGACCTAAAAGTGAACTCGACTCCGCTTACCTTTCGGTCTCTGCGGCTGGTTATCTAATAAAAAACATAGAGAACCCATCATAAAGCCATGCACACACTCTTGGAAAACGACTAATGCAGAACCTCATTAGTCTTGGCCGGAAGATTAAGCCAGTTGCTTCAGCTCTCCTGGGGCGTAAGACTCAGATTCTTCTGAGTCTGGTCTGAACCGTGTAATCCCCAGTTTCGAGAAATAAGTATGCAAAAAGCTGCACGCCATTTCACTGGCGTCTATAAAAGGGATTTGGCTCGGTACTAAAATAATCAATCAATGTGCCAATCAATCAATCAGCCAACGGAAAAACGAAATCGGCAAATAGAAATTCAACGAGTCCAGCGAAAAACTCTATGGAAAATGTTGCAAGCAAAGAAATAACAAACAAACAAGGAAAACAATGAACGGAAATAATTGCAAGACACTGCAAATTATCGAATTTCGGGGAACTGGACTTAGCTTTGGAATATCTATTAAGATATATATAATATTAAGGGTTTCGGAAAGAAGGATTTTCAATAAATAGTTTACAGGTTTTAAGTAAGGTATAATAATCATTTTCCATTTTTTATTGTTCTTTAAATGTACAGCTTGAAAACTTTTTTCTTTACTTTCTGTTTTTTATTTTATTGTAAACCTTTTTTTTATCTTAAGATGACGAATTAAAGCAGCTTTCTTATATTCAGCCAAGAACAGTTGGGCAAAATGTTTTGTTATCGTTTGCATATATTCAGAAAATTGTATTACGATGAATCACTTTCAAGTCAGCCATACGAAAGATATATTTAAAGACCCATTTCTGTGTTCAACTTACAATATGCTCCTTTAGCTCCTTGGTCCGAATTGGTCCCAGCCACTGATGTAATCCAATATAGCGTTTCTGGACCATTTTCAAGGCGGGGGCGCCTTGGGCATATGGTCCGCCCAGAAGGGCGCTGGCAGTTTCTAAAACCACCATTCTGCTATCGCCCGGATCTGTGATAGTTGTTATTTTGCCTAGTTGCTGCTGTTATTTTTGCAACACTCTCCGGCTTATGATGCCGGAATACGATACTTCACACTCTTTACGGATAACTCACTGTACTTTTCTTTGTTTTTTAAATTTTTATATTTTTATTTTTCTGCTTTTGTTTTTTGTGGATTTTCTTTCGGGTTTCAATTAAATTTAAGCCGAATCTCTTTTTTTTTCAGACGTGACACGGCGGCCACAAAAGCGATTCCGATTCAGATTCAGTTGGGGAGCACTCGGGCTCCTTCTGCGTGTTATAATCTGCAGCACTTTTAATCCCCGAAACGGAAAACGAGACAGTTTCAATTTACTTTTGCCATTTGGCAATCCTTGAAATCAATTAAACGACACGCACAATCCATCTAGGGATGTATAATATCTGTGGGACTTCCTACTTTTTTGCTTCTTATTTTTTCCTTTAAATATATATATTTGTAATGGGGATATATTTTGAGGCACTGATCAAATTGGGGAACTTGTTTTTAATAATTCTCGATTGGTTGTAACACCCAAATAAACCGTAAATAAAGCACGAAAACTGCGACTACGGCTAAATTGAAGTGTAAAACGGAAACGAGATGCACGGAGACAACCGTTGTGTTCAGAATTTCATCGCGAACTGATTGGAAACTTGGAACTTGGGTAAGGAACTCTGCTAATCAGCCGCCCGAACCGATACGAGCAGACACGAGCCGGCTCGAGCAGAGCCGAAACCGAAAACCGGAAGCCGAGGCGAAACGAGCTACGGCCGAAGAGCCCCCGCCAAACGAATGCAAGTGCCGTATAAGAGAGCCAGAGCGCCAGAACCTTTGGAGAGCGCATTGGAGAGCTGAGCGAAAAACACTTGTTGTTGACGTTTTTCCGCCGCGGCGGCACACCCCAAAAACTGCAGAGAGCAAAAATAGAGGGAGTGAGCAACAAAAACAGAGACAGATGGCGATAGCGAGCGAGCGAACTGTTGCTTTTTGCTTTTGGAGACTTTTTTGCTTCCTGCTCTTATATTCGCAGCAAGTCTTATATGAGCAAACAGCGGCATTGCCAGCTGGCGCGCAGAAAAGCGCAGTTATCTTTTGTAGAAAATCACCAGCCGAAGGTTAAAGGGAGAGTGGAGAAGAGGTGGAAAGTGTGGGTTGCATAGATAAAAGTATGCATTGTTTGTTTTCGCCACTTCCGCAGAAAACGAAATAGAGGAAAAACCGCCAAATTTGGAGAATTACAAAACGTTAACAGGTTGCATTCTAGAGCATTAAAAAATTGAATTAAATTATGGGCTAATTAGAAATACATAAGTATTAATATTCTCAATAAGTTATTAATAATAACCCTTTTTGAGATCTAATTACTTATTTAGAAAATAATGTATTTTGTAAAAAGTTACATTAATTTTTGTAATTATTTACTACAAAATCTATGTTTCCATTAATTTATTAAAATAAATTAGCGTTCAATACTTTACTGTTAAACAAATTTTAATTTAAAATAAAAATTTCAAGAATACTCGAAGAACTTATAATGAGTTTGATAATAATACAATAATTATACATTCTATATTTCTTATAATACAAGAAAAAGTAAACATTAACATGAATAGTATTACATCACACTTCTAATATAAATGAAATCATTAAACAAAATAGAAAAAAGTTAAATCATCGAATCTAAATAACAAAAGAATTGGCTGATTAAGTATTATCATGAAATCATAAATAATCAGGCCTTTACTACCTGATATTTCTGCTGATATAAAAGTTGTCTGGCCAAAATATCAGCAAAAGATATGCAAATTTTCCAACCATTAGATAACACTTTGTTCACTCAGAAGCCAACAGGTAAACCGAGCCTCTCGTCCAAAAAGTACAAAAAAAGTTCGACTCCCGTTAACTTAATTTCACCAGCTAAACATAAAAAATGGAAAGGGGCTGTAGCGATTCTAACCGAAATGAGCTTCATTAATTATACACAACTGGATGACAAGTTTCAGGCGCCTTGTAAGCATTTTAATGATCATAAACCAGGCAGCGAGCGAAAAAAAAGGTTTCGTTGACTGCGTCGAGTATTATATATATTAAGCAAACCCATGCGGAGTTTGTTGACTTCTTCAACAAAGTGTGACTAAACAAATTAAGCCGAGAACCGAGCGATGGGGAAAGGCTTTGGAGGTGAGAGGAGAGTTGGGGCAACACAAAACAGATCAGAGGCGACGGAAAAAAAAAAAACGAAAAACCGAAAGACCTGGAGCGCACTAAATTACAAATTAAGTAAGGTTCGTACATCGCAACATCAAAGCCGGAGCTTTTTTGGTGTGAAAAGAAAAAAAAAACAAACGCAACAAGATACAGGTAATACTTGGTAACAAGTAAAGCCGATTTCACGCACGAGAAGAGCGAGTGAGGTAGATTAAAAGAGAGCAAGACAGAGCCCTATTCTCTTCCATTTATGAAAACTGGAAAATTGCTGGCAATAAATGGAATATCCATCACCATCAGCGTCATTATCCTCTTGACCATTATCAACTACATTCACCCAAATGGGCACAAGACAACATTCTTTCTTCCTTTTCCTGCCTTCGACGAGAGCCAGAAGAATCTAACGGTTAATCCCAGAAGAAGAAGTGCACTGGAAAAGAATTAGGTTGCTAAAAAGTAAATATTAACTAGATTTGAGCTTCAAATATATTATCATTCCATTTGTACTTTTATATATACATAAATTAATACAATTTTTGGAACCTAATATAAATATGACCTTTAATTTAGAATTCAAGAACTAACTTTTTATTTAATTTTGTGTTTTCTGATTCTGATATTTGATTTAATATTTTTAAAATTTAATGACAACCCCTTTCTTTCAACGGATCTTTTTTCGAGTGCAAGAACTGCAGTGCTGAGCACAAATCCGAACAGACAGCGGCAACAACGACTTGTTGCCATAAACATGTTGCTGCAACATGGCTTGGTAATTAAGCGGTAGTTTCTGGTTGCTCCGCTCTCACGTGATTGTTTTTGTTATTTTATTTTTTTTTTTTTTTTTTTTTTTTTTTTTTTTTTTTTTTTTTTAGCTCACAAGTTCAATGCACGAAGCACATGAGAAATTAGCACAGAAGAAGAAGCAGAAGAAGCTGGGTCTCGAGAAAATTATGCAAACTGTGAGAGATACAGAGAGAGAAAGAGAGGTATCCACCACCACCTGGCTCTCAAAGCCTCGGCAATGACATTCAAAAAAGCTGCCAGTCGAGCTCACGATCGCTCACGATCTCCGCCGCAGAGCACTCTTTTTTCGTATTCCAGTCAAGCAACTTTGATTGCGAGAGTTCGTTAACCGCACGAAATACGTTCGTATGGCAACAAAAACCATATGAGATCATTATGACCGAGCATCGTTGTCGTCATTAACGTGATCGGGTTCTTGGCCTAAAAATATTTTCAATGCTTCCACGACCTGCCTAACTGCATTTTGGCCACCTTAGTCCCTCTCTTGCTGTTCGCTTGCGATCAGTAGAAGGAGAAGAATTAGTGCCTTGAGGTCTTTTATCTCAGGTTTTAGCAATTAGCAACAAAGTCTAGGTAGCATGTTCTGGCCGACAGAAATTAATTGAAATTACTGCATAAACTTTCAAGGATTATTTCGGTATTCACTATTGGGCAGAGTGTATTGTTCTTCTTTATTTAGAGAGAACAGTTTTGGGGGTTCTTCGATACGATTGAAATAAAAAATCTAAATAAATAATGTATTATCAAACACAAGAAACTGGTGTGTTTAAACAAAGCAAATATACTTTGTCAGCACATCATTTACTTTTAATCTTTCTTTCAATATAATTTCAATATAATACTTAAATTTAATTCAACATTCTAACACTTCTCTTGTCCCAAATTTCTTCTTCACATGTCATATTTTATTATATTTTATTTTATTTTATTTACTTTGTATATCTTACCCCATAAATTCCCCTGTGAATTCTAGGACGCCGACAGAGGTTTTGTTTAGACAAAAAATAAATTCGTTTAGCCTGTCGAGGGCCTATCGATAACGATAAGTCAACGCCTGCACGCGCGTTCGTGTGTGTTTGCAGTGCATTCCGACCTTACACCTACAATGCATTTCATTTGCAATTCACACTATGGGAACGTGAAGTACACAGCCAGATATAAAAGCCAAAAGAGGGCGTGGGTACTATCAAAGGGTTAAAGGGGCGTGGCTGTGGGTGTGTTGGGTGTTGCATTCAAGTTTCAAGAGTGTCAGTCGATGGAGTCGAGTGGTTGCCGCCTCTACTGGCAGGGTTGTCAGGTAATTGAATAACGTGTCCTCAAATAAATACGAAATACGCAATGATTTATTTTTTATTTTTCGTTTGCAACTTTTTTAAATAACAAAGTTGGAAAGGCAAAACAAAAATTAAAAAAGTTTTTCAGTTGGCTTTTGGCCACAATTTAGATAGGGATTACGGATTGTTGTGTGGTTATGAAGACCATTTTGCTTGCCCAACAGCGGTAAGGTTACAAACAAAAATGTAAAAATAACAATAAAAAGAATTTATATCATGGAAATTTAGAAATAGGAAATATTCGAAAATTTTGGAAAGAAAGAATTTTTTGTTGAGTATTATCTTGTATACCTTTCCAAGCCTCCCAGTTTTATTAATTAATTTTCTCTAGTTCTATAAAAAAACGTTCCTTTATATACAGATCCCTCTGCAAATGGTCGTTTTCCCATTTTTATTTCGCTATTCATCAGCTGCCGGGCTGCATCCAGCATTCATTTGTCTCGTTGCCTGCATTCATCGAATGGCATATCTAAATTGAATTTATAATAGTTGACAAGACAAGGAGGTCCCCGTCGCCATTGAACCCACCCACCTCGGTCGGTTGGTCAACCAATTCAGAGCAATTCTCATTCATTTACTTCAATCACTTCTCACACATTTTTTGCACCCAGCAGAGACAAACGACAGGCAGAAAGAGAGAAAAAATGTGGCGAAAATTAATTAAAAATCAATTTGATTTTGATTGTTGACTGGAAGTCCGTCCGTCCCTCTTCTCCTCCATCTATCTGCGCCGCGGTCTCTGTTAACCCATCTATTTGTTCTCTCTTGTTGCCTCTCCTCGTCGTTGTCGAATGTTTAATTGACATTTGGTACAATGTTTGACATTTTTGCTCCACGAATTGAATACTTGTTGTATTTGCTTGTTCATCATCCCCCTCATTTTTTATGATTTTTCAATTATGCAATTTTTTCTTTCCATTTATCTTTGGACCAGGGAATGGGTTGTTGTTCATGCTCGATAAAAACAAATCAAATTAAAATAAAAGAACACTTTTAATTGAATTATTCTGGAAGAAACATTAAATCCCATTCCATGTAGGTTTTTATTTATTTATAATTAAATTCAATTCAATTTCAAAAGCTCCGAAAAAAGGGAAAAATGTGTGAAATGTATACGGCAAATTAAAATGAAATTAGTCGAAATGAATTAATATAAATACGCCTGCTTTTTCTGACTGCATAACATTTCTAACCGGCCTTTTCAATGGCAGCGCAAATGCAATTTTGATGGCACGAAACACGTAGGACATACAAAAAACAGGGTCCGAAAAAATACAGCAAAAAAAGATCCAACATTTCATGGATATTTGGCCAAAACTGGAAGGCAGCCAACGACGAATGTCAGGCAATGCAAATGAAATAAATGTCAAAGCGTAGAGCAACCGATAAAAATAAATGTGAAACCAAAACAAAGGTAAAATATAAGGATACCCTAACCTATTTAGGAAAATCTGACACTTTGTTTTTAAAATGTAATCTTTAGCTCATTTTATTGCTCAAAACTTTCTCTACCTAGCCACTCTTAGTTTCTTTTAGGAATAAAATTAATATTTCCCTTATAAATATTTAGGTTAGGGTATGCAAAAGCAATAATAATAACACCAAAAACATATGACAATGAAAAACCTTTTTGCTTCAATTCAATCTAAAATTGGCACAGACACAAAAACAATATTAAAGCCAAAAAAAAAAAAATGAGTAAACAATAACACTTCGAAAAGGTGTCAAGAAAAGTATTTAAAATGTATTAAAATCGCAGCAATGCGACGTGAATACCAACACAAAAATAAAGGCGAGAATACAGCTGATAAACAAAAGCTACGCTTAAGTAAACATTATAATAAAAGGTAATGATGTCGCACCTTGAAAATGCAATCAGCTTTTAGGTTTCTCTTGAAGCCCACTTTGGGGAATTGGAATTCTTTTGAGTCCTCTTTACACTAATTTATTACAAAAGTTTCGCTAGTTTCAGGTACAGTCATCTTTGTACCTTGTTATCGACCACAGTACAGCCACACAGTTATCGACATTCAATAAAATTAAACTAGATTTAGTTCAACGCTTTCACTCCATAAGTGTCACGCTGCATTGTTTGCTGAGTGATAAATGGCAAATAACCTCTCACAAATATGGCAAAAGTATGACTGGATCAGGTGCTTATTTTGTTATAATAAATATATAAATGAGGATTTCTTTCACACACTTAGCTAACGTTGCGACGACACTTAAATTAAATGATTAATATTGATGTAAGGGAAATAAATGTGTAGCTTTAAAAATTTTTAAATCTTACTAACATTACAACTTACATTATTTTCTGTATATTAAGATCTATGTAAGAGATAGATAATTTAAGTACACGAACCTGTAATGATAAGATAAAATACGAAAAAACATTAGTTGTTTGCTTGTTATACTTCAAAAAAGAAGCCAACTTAATTTACAAAGTTCTCCCCACTAATTCCATTTTATATGCTTTCGCTTTTTATCCTCACTCTTGAGTTGATTAAAAATTATAACGCACTTAAAAAAATTATTTTTTTTCGTGTTCACTTATGCCTCATTTAACCAAATTAAAAGTAAACACGAAACAGAGTGCTGGAGATAAAAAAAACGAGGAAAATTAAAAAGGAAATTCTCCGAGGTTGTGAGGGTATGTGTGTGTGCAGATTTAATCAGCACCAAAGTTACCCAACCGCAAAAAGTATGCAAAGGAAAATTATGAAAAGCGAAGGCACGAAAAACGAAAGAGACAACAAAAAAAAAAACAGGTAAACAAAGCGAGTAAAGTGAAAGTGACACGCCAATGACGGGAAAAATGAGCCTCATCAACAAATATTGAAGAGGCATACTTAGTGGCTGGAAAAATCCATCCCAACCTCCCACCAGATGAGCCAACTCATTTGGAATTTGTTTGGCAAGTTCGCCGCCTCTCATTTCCTCTTCTCGTCCCCGGGTATTAATTCAATGGGGAAATGCTGGAAGGAAAGGCCGACAAATATGCACCAGCATTTCATTCTCAGTTGGCCGCTGCTGATGTCATCGGACTCGCCCCGCCTTCTCCGTAAATAGACCGCAACCTCTAGTGTCCAAGCATCCCACCTCATAAGATAGGCTGCAGAGCCAGAGAAGACGCACGAAATCTGTCCATGTCCTGTCTTGCCTCTTTAGTGCTGAGTGAGCCAAAGGGATCCTTGTCAGTAATTCCCTTTTTTATACCCTTGCAGAGGGTATTATAATTTTGACCAGATGTTTGCAACGCAGTGAAGGAGGCATCTCCGACCCCATAAAGTATATATATTCTTGATCAGTATCACCAGCCGAGTCGANATGTCCTGTCTTGCCTCTTTAGTGCTGAGTGAGCCAAAGGGATCCTTGTCAGTAATTCCCTTTTTTTTAACCAGTCTTTTCTCGGGCACTTTTCTTAAACATTTTATTTAATACTCTTCATTTCCCAGATAAAAATATATATTGAATTCTTTTAATAATTTAAATTGCTTGTATATAAATCCTTTAGTCAGCCAATTATTTGAAATATATTTATGAACAAAATATTTTTAAAATACACAATGATCTATTAAAAACCCTCACACTTTCAGCTTACGCAATTTTGGGATACCAAATTTGTAACTTTTCCAGGAAAAGGGCATCTACCAAGGCTAGAGTCCCCCCACTCCTGTCCAAACATTGACATTTTACAGGGGCTGGGGGCCAAAGTCCTCGTTTGCCTTCGACTTTAATAACTTTAAGCAGCCAC
>VNKF01003736.1:0-27743 GCA_008044355.1 Drosophila lacteicornis
TGGCACAACGGCTGTTTTTGGACGACCTTCGCGGAATTCGTCTTTGAGGGAGCGTCGGCCACGATTGAATTCGTTGTACCAGTTTTTCACAGTGCTATAGGATGGTGCTTCATAGTCATACAAAGATTTAAGTTCATCGCTGCACTCTTGTCGTGATAATCCACGCCGAAAGTTGTGAAAAATGATCGCACGAAAATGTTCACGAGTTAATTCCATTTTTTTGCGAAATTGATTTTTTTAACTAACTGTAAACAACACAAATGATAGTCGTACGTCAAACCGTTCTGAGTACGTTTATGCTTAAAAATGTCGAACTTTTCAATGGAAATGTCAGATTCCACCTAACAACACTTAGTGTTGCCTAGGCCAGAAATATATATAGCAGCCCACGTAAGTTGCAAACTTTTTTTTTTATTATAAATAATTTTTTAGGTAGACTTATCACTTATTTATTCAATAATTCTGATGCTAAGAGCAACCCAGTATTATTAGGTCACCAGAAAGTGTAATACCAGCCAAGTTCCGCGACTTTCTATTGTCTGCAAATAAAGAACATAAAATCCAAATAATCTCTCTTATAGACACAGTTAAAATCTCAATTGGTAGCCTTATAAATGTTGAACAAATATCGCGAGACGAACGAAAGTCAATTAAGGTTCGATCGCTGAGCTGGAACACGCCTTCGAGCCTATCTAACCATGTATCTCTGCGCGTTGCATAAACACTTTGCGGCCGGCCAGGAGATCGGAGCTCGCAGCTCACAGCTCACAGAGTTGGGGGCGAATATAAAAAATAAAAACTTTCTACAATTATTTTCAATACTATTGAACTTTTCTTCTACTTCACGCTGATTTACGCAACTTTCACAGCCAGCCAACAAACAGCCGCAAAAACATAAACTCAAAAAAAAAAAAAAAAAAAAACTCAAACAACAAATTTATGGCCACAACAGCGGCAGCCGGCTCACAGCGAGAAAAAAAAGAAAAACCCAAAAAAAAAAGAGGCCCACGCAACAAAAACGAAACCCTTTAGGAAATTTGTACAGAAAAGCCGCGGAAACCGGCGACGGCACTCGCCGTATAAATCCGTTTAAAATCGCTGGCCAGGCCAACACCGAAACTGCAACTGCACCTCCGACTTTGGCTCCATCTCTAACTCAAAACGGAGACTCAGACTGGGACTCGAACCCGATTCGAAGCTGCAACACCAACGCAGAGGCCCGAGGTTGAAGATATTTTTAAGTTTTCCTCGCCGGCGGAGCTGTGCGGGCGGCACAGTGGGATGCATGGAACTAATGGAACGAGGATGAAATTGGAGAGTCAATAGAGTTGTTGACTTACAGAGTCTTTTGGGAGTTTCTGGAAACTAAAAGCAATTAATATAACAGAGGGTCGTGATTTATGGGTGTCAGCTTTCATTTGTTTAAGCTAATGATTTGGAGTTTTAAAGATTTAGGTTATTTTTAACTAATTATTCAAGTTAGTTTTGAAAAGTAATATATGTTCAGGATAAAAATTGGATTTGGATTTAATTTCGCAATTTAAATTACTTGAATGTTTCATTTAGATGTGGAATTCTTCAGGCTTTTTTAAGGAAAGTCACTTTATATAACCAATAAATTTTTTATAAGAGTATCTGTATCTTTAATATTATAACTAATATGTTTTGGAAGAGAAATCTATTTTTCAGACTTCTAAACATTTTTTACAAGTCTTTTCTTAAATAATCAACTTTATTTAACAATTATGAAGCACCGATTTATTTACCTTTAAATTTAAAACTTTACAATTATATACACATAAACAATAATGACAAACACCTTATACTATTTAATTATTATTTTTCTCATATTTAATATCCTAATAGGAAAAAAATTAATCTAAAACAGTACAAGAATAGTCTAGTAAGGAAGACTGATATTACCAAGATTAATTCAATTGTAATTCTCCAATTGGTACTCTAAAGCTCAGAACTGTGTTACACATTTCAGTGACTTAATTATTTTCCTGAGTAACCTCACACTATTTATTGTTCCGTCTGGCTGCCTAGAAATGATTTTCTACAGTAGACTAGAATTCTGTAACCGGATCGACAGCCAACCATGCAGGCTGCGTTCTCGCTTTCCCTTTCAGTGAAGAAATTTGTTTAGACATTTTGCGATCAGATTTCCCATGCAAAGCGATATGGTGCGCTTTTACAGTTCATTGGCCCCACAGTGCAGAGCCGATATATATAGTATGTATAAATATAACTGTGTGAATGGATATATATCAGCTGGGATAGGATCGGATCGCATCGCAGTGGTTTTATTAATGAGCCTAGACGCACGCTTAGCACGAAAAACGCCACCGGAGCGATGTGAAAACTTGCGGATCGATCGCAGAGCTAAGACAAAGCCAAAGCTATCCACAGACTGAGCTAAAAAAACAAAAAGAAATAATAAAGATTAGGCCAGGTTCGAGAGCGATGGGGGCGTCGTTGGCGTTGGCAGCACATCGCATATCAAAGTGCCACCTCTGCGCGGTATCATGGCAATCATTATAATGTGAGTGGGATCGTGGCCATATTATAATGGGCATAAATATAAGCTCTCCCCAATATGGGGGCGCTTGGCAAGTGTCGCACGAGCAGAACGTGCCGTGCCAGGCCGATCCGGGCCGCCTTGGATGGATCGTCTTTGGCCTCCTGCGATTTCGTAAGGTTTTTGATTAATGCCACATAGACCATAGAGCCCAGCCATCCATCCGTCCTATTTAGCTATTCTCGGCCCGCAATCGGACGAACAATCATTATCGTAAATGTTGCTCACCAGTTGGTAAATGCCATTAATCAAACTGTTTTACATTTTATTTTGGTTCCATTTCGTTACAGCCACCAAAATTGCGGGGAATTCCACGCCGCCAAACTGCGGCAATTCGAATTTTACTAATGAATGAATGAATGGATCCGTAGAGAAAGGTGAGTGACAGCATAACGAATGTCTACCGAACTACCGGCTGCCATTGAACTTGATTTGGTGAGTGGCTTGAGTGGGAATCCGACTTCCTTATAAGCCGTATCTAGTATGAAATATGATAACTTTAATGTGTGTTAGAGCTAGGCATTTATTGGATTAGCTAGTGTGATTTATACATATAGGGAATTGTCAGCATGAGATTGTTAATAAATCTATTGGGCCTTGTTAATAATACAAGTATTAAGTATTCGGAACATTAAGGAATGTATAATACTGCTAATAAATAATTACATTCATTTTTAGTAACACAAAATACATTTAAATTGAAAAGCAGATGAAAATTAAGTGTTTTTAGGCCCTTTGTCTGCCAATTGCAATAATTATTTATTTTAAACCTTTTGTGAAGAGGTAAAGTCCTGATTTTTAACCCAATAAATGTAAATAGCTATTACATTTATTTAAAATAATTTATCATTATCCTTTAAGCTTTTGTGAATAGTAAAAATCTTGATTCTAATGCGATTAAATGTAAATAACTAAACCGTTAATTCTAATCTCAAAGTAATCCATCAGTAATGCACTAATCAATCCGATTAAAGATAAAGTCTCTATAAAAAACGATTCCATTAAGTAACTATCTATGCAAATCTAGAATAACAATTATAAAAATTAATTCAATCTTATCAACATTTTTTAAAAGCTTTTCCAAACCTGACTTAAGATTGTAATTGCCTTTGCAATTAACTAGGCAAAGGTCACAGTCATCATGGGAAATGCGAAAAAATGTTAATTGAAAAGTCTTTAGTTCTGGCGTAAGCAGATATTATTCACCTGCGTCAAAACAGCGGCTCTTTCCAATTACATCCGAATTATTTATGCGGCCAATACCGAATGCCGATATCCAGCGGCATTTATCACGGCTGACAGTTGGGACGGCGTTCGGCTTCAACGCCAAAATCTCAGAAATCGCAGAAATCGCCAAATCGCCGCCAGCAGCGGTCAGCGCATAAATTCGCCGACAAACTCAATCAAAAAGGCGAGCTCTGGCCAGCCTAGCTCATTTTTTATCTGTGTGCTAAGGGGTACAGTAGAGCATGGTTAAGGGGGATTAATATTGGTAAGTCTGAAATTCCATTTATTCATTCTTCATTTATATTATTTGGAGTAGAGGTGAAATGGAGACCAGCTTAGGGAAATCAAATCAGTTTCAAAACCCAAAATATTGATCAATTGGATAGTTTTAGGAAGTTTTCTAGAGCTCAAAATGTGTTTTCTGGATTATCGCTCATTCTAGGGTTGTGTAATAATCCGTATATTAAAATTGGAAATATGTATATCTTAAATACAGTTTAAGAAAATTAGCATTAGAACCCATATTAATATTGATCAATTGGCAGGTTTTCAAAAGTCCATTAGAACTCAAAATAGATTTTCTAGATTAAAGCTCATTCTAGATTCTAGGATTGTGTAATAAACCCTAGATTAAACTTGGAAATATATATAAATTAGAATTTATAAAATCAAATCACCTTCAGACCCTATTAATCAATTGGAAAGTTTAAAAATGCTTTTTGAAGAAAGTAAATCTGACTTGAAAATATATTTTTATAAAAATTTGGTCACATTTTTCAACTGAATATAGTGAAATTCATTAAACACCGATAACTAATCGATAGATTAATCTAATTCACTTTACTGAAACTCACCTGTTTGTATGTGTTTCTGTAACCAATTTTGTCGTGAATGCAAATTTTGTGTACACTTTTAATTAACGTTAAAGGTTGTTTACAGCCGTTGTTGTTGTTGGCAATGGAGTTTTTCCAGCACTTATTTGACTTGGAGGCCGAGGCCCGCTGGCGTTTCCCGCATTTCGTTTGGCGCTTGCCCGTGTTTACTGATTAGCGAAAAAAGCACAAGTAAAATAATAGACAGAAAAATCAAGAAATCTAATATTGAATCACGAAATCGGGCGGCAAACGAACCCGCTGCCGAACCCGTACTCCATACATAATTTGCTTAATGTTTACTTATGCTAATCGGGGACATTAATCAGACTTGTTAACAACATTGAGCACGAGTCGCGACTCGCGAGGGGTCGCCGTCTCTGTCTCCCTCTCGGCAAATGCCAAACAAATCAACACTCGCACCGAAATTACTTCATTTTCGTAACTTAAATTGATGGATTATTAAATAAGAGAGAAAAATGTTCAAAAAAGATTACAAAGCCTTCCAATACAACAATCAATGATGAACTGAGAAGCCCAGTGGAAAATTTGAAAAAATTATTAAATTATCATATTCTTTGTAATGTGAAAAGATTGAATTAACAAGGAAATTTCCACATAAAAACATATTTATTAAATAATAGTTTTCGATGTAATGTAATTGCAATGTTGTTTCCAGATAAGGTCTGCATTTGAACCAATTTTGAATTTGAATTTCCATAACTTAAAATTTTTTTTTTAGTTTTGTCTATTTTTTAATGAGATACAGTGCTTAAAAATCTTAATTCCCCTCATTTTAATTAACCCATTAACCACTTTGGTAACAAGCTCCAAAGGGCAGTAAATTTGAAAAAATTATTAAATTATTATATTCTTTGTAATGTGAAAATATTGAATTACCAAGGAAATTTCCACATAAAAACATATTTATTAAATATTTGTTTTCGATATAATGTAATCGAAATGTTGTTTCCAGATAAGGTCTGCATTTTAACCAGTTTTTGATTTGATTTTTTAATGAGATACAGTGCTTAAAAATCTTAATTCCCCTCATTTTAATTAACCCATTAACCACTTTGGTAACAAGCTCCAAAGGGCAGCAAATTTGAAAAAATTATTAAATTATTATATTCTTTTTAATGTGAAAATATTGAATTACCAAGGAAATTTCCACATAAAAACATATTTATTAAATATTTGTTTTCGATATAATGTAATTGAAATGTTAAGGTCTGCATTTGAACNAAAATTTTTTTTTTAGTTTTGTCTATTTTTTAATGAGATACAGTGCTTAAAAATCTTAATTCCCCTCATTTTAATTAACCCATTAACCACTTTGGTAACAAGCTCCAAAGGGCAGTAAATTTGAAAAAATTATTAAATTATTATATTCTTTGTAATGTGAAAATATTGAATTACCAAGGAAATTTCCACATAAAAACATATTTATTAAATATTTGTTTTCGATATAATGTAATCGAAATGTTGTTTCCAGATAAGGTCTGCATTTTAACCAGTTTTTGATTTGATTTTTTAATGAGATACAGTGCTTAAAAATCTTAATTCCCCTCATTTTAATTAACCCATTAACCACTTTGGTAACAAGCTCCAAAGGGCAGCAAATTTGAAAAAATTATTAAATTATTATATTCTTTTTAATGTGAAAAGATTGAATTAACAAGGAAATTTCCACATAAAAACATATTTATTAAATATTTGTTTTCGATATAATGTAATTGAAATGTTAAGGTCTGCATTTGAACCAATTTTTAATTTGATTTTCCATAACTTCATATTTTTTTTTTTAGTTTTGTCTTTTTTTTAATGAGATACAGTGTTTAAAAATCTTAATTCTCCTCATTGTAATTAACCCATTAACGACTTTGGTAAAAACTCCAAAGGGCAGTAAATTTCCACATGGGCACTCTTTTTTGACGCACGTGCCAACACACCAACAACACACAACTTCATCTGCACAACAAAAACTACAAAGGTAGAAGCGAAGCGTGGTGCAAAACGAAATGCAGCCAAACAAATAAAAAAAATAACAACACCAACACAAAAGAAAGTTGAACAAAACACAAACAACAATGGCTCCAAGATAAAAGGGCATTCAAGAGGGGGGAGGTTATATTAAAAGCCGACGCACTTTTCGCTTTTGAAACGACTTATGCGGAACCAGTTCCAGAAGGAGAGGAAAATGAAATAGAGTTTTTAAACTGATGAAATACCCATGATTTTTCCAATTCACGCCTCTCGCGTTACATATGCATCCCCCCTCCTTAAATACAAGGGAACTCCCTATCTCTTGGTGGGATCACTCTTAGCTTCCATATTAAAGGTGATACCTTTTTTGTTTCACAAAATATTAATAATATATTTACATATTTTAGGAGGAAATATAGTATTCAACAACTATCTTTTAAGAAAAGTTCATTTGCAATAATACAAAATATATTTTGCAATTAGGATCTCATATTTTACCTCTCTTAAGTTAAAACATAACATTTTAAGTATTATTATAAGTGCATTAAGGTGCACTTGGGTCCACCCTAAAGCGCACGGCTCGTTAAACAACAACAACTGTGGACCAGCATCTGCGGAGGCGGTGAAAAGGGAGAGAGTGTAAGAGAGAGGGTTACTACGGAGATGCGAAGAGTTCGAGGAATAGGGAAAAGTGTCGAAAGCGAAGACAAATATTACACATTTAATTATGACAAGGTGACTCGGCTACGCCTCTGCTCCACCTTTACACACCACCTGCCCATCCGTGCCCCCTTAGCCAGCCCTGATCCCCAGCTCACAGGGAAATTCGACTATGAAAATTCATTTGAAATTTTACTCGGTTGCTTGGCCCGCTGACTTCTGCCTGACACTAATGCCTTTAATGATCCATGTTGTCGCTCAAGCTGAGGACTGTCATCTGACTCCCATTGTTTTTGGGCATTGTCGCTGTCGTTGGCGATCGGTGACTGGCTAAACGCGGATGCCATGGGAAATGTTACGTGATTAAGTTGGAAACATAAGATCAGAGGAGCGGAAAATGTCAGTTATTAAATGAAATAAAAAAAAATGTGGCAATTATTTTGTAATTTTTGCTAATTGGAGTCACTACACCGAGAGAATTAAAGGTTTTGCACTGAAAATAATTAATTTTTTAACACCCTTCGTATACTGAATAAAAAAACAAACTGTTCTTGGAAAAAACAATTAAAACATAACAAGTAAGAAAGCTACAGTCGAGAGTGCTCGACTGTGAGATACCCGGTACCTAAACGTTTGTGCTTTACAATAAAAGGCAATTTAAAATTGTACATACATTATCATACTCTACTTCGATACTTCTTAAAATAAATCACCTCTCGAATTAGCTCCCGACCTAAACAATTTAATGTCATACTTAAATATGAATAATACATTTTATAAGGACACCAAAAAGAGAATTATGTTATTTTTGTCATTTTTTGCTCTATTCTTTTGTCATTTCTTCTGCAGTTGGCGCCATTATATCGCTCGGCCAAGGCTCGATTGCGCCACCTGTCGGCTACAGCTTGCAACAGCAGTGCCTTAGGGGAATGTGTTAAAATTCTAACCTTATTGCTAATATCTCGCATGTTTATAATCCGATTTTACTGAAATTTTCAGAAATCGTCCGTAATTTAACGTAAATTTATTTTATCAATTAACTTTAACCCGAAAATAACGAGAATAGCTTATTTTAGGTTTTTTATGATTATTGAGGGCGGAAGTGGGCGTGGCCAAATTTTAAAACAAACTTGATCTGCGTGCAATAGATACCAATGTTGTCACCAAATTTGGTAAATCTAGCTTTTATAGTCTCTGAGATCTGTTGTTTCACACGGACGGACAGACTGACATGGCTAAATCGATTCGGCTGGTGGTGCTTTATGGGGTCGGAGATGCCTCCTTCTGCCTGTTACATACATTTTCGGTTGGCATTAACACATAATACCCTTGTACCCTATGGGTACCGGGTATAAAAAGGCTATCGTTTAAAGTTAACGAAGGGATTTCCAGATGTGGCACATATCATGGAGGCATTGCGGCTGAAATTCCCAAGTAAAGTTTAGGACAATCTTCTGAAAGCTTTAACATTGTTAAATTAAAACATATAATAACTATTAAACACGCCTCAACAATATAGACAACCGAACGTTAAAATCATAATAATATAACATAAATTAACAAAAACGAATTAATTAGTTTAACATGTGGAATCGATGGATTAGTTGTTTTCTCGAAATCTTCAGGCAGTCTTTGGGTTCTTGAGGGAATTTCAAATTATAGGTCTTTCGTCTGCCTTCCTGTCTTTATTATGATCCACTATCGCCCGCGTCTTAATGGGGGGCAGTTTGGGCCAGGTCCATGTCTTCGGCATTGAGGATTCGTAGCTATAGCTAAACTGGTGCGATTCCAGCCACTTGCGCTTGTCCTGGGGCTCCGGATAGTTGGCGGCCAAGCCTCTGTCGTAGGCACATTGGGACACGCCAATGGCAATGTTCATGGACACCTCCCGGATGCGGGACAGGGGCGGATACAGGGAACCGCGATCGATGTCGCTGGCCTCCACAAATTTGGCCAATTCTTGGGCGGCGATGAGAAACATTTGGTCGGGAATGTGGTGGCTGCCGGTGCAAATTACGCCCAAGGCGATGCCCGGAAAAATGTAGGCGTTGTTGCCCTGGCCGGGATGGAAGGTCTTCTCGCCCATCGTGACCGGTGGGAATGGGGAGCCCGACGAGAAGATCACACGACCCTCCGTGTTATTGTAGGCATCCTCGGCGGTGCACTCCGCCTTGATGGTGGGATTAGATAAGGCGAAAATCACCGGTCTCTCGTTATTGTCCGCCATGATGCGTAAGATCTCCGTCGTAAAGAGGCCGCCAGTGGCCGATGCGCCAACGAGCACATTCGGCTTGACGGCGGCGACCACCTGGGCGAGGTCTTTCATTGGCGGCATGTCCTTGACATACTTGACGGCCTGATGGGCGTCCAGGTTGCGGGACTTGGTCAGCAGACCTTCGACGTCCACCATGTAGATCTTCTTGTAGGCCTCCTCTATGGGTACACCCTCCTCGACCATGGCCTTGACCGTGAGATTAGCGATGCCAATGGCCGCGCCACCAGCACCAGCGAATAGAAAGGTGTAGTCCTTCATGGACTTTCCTGTTACCCGCTGGGAGGCATAGAAGCCGGCCACGGTAACGGCGGCGGTGCCCTGGATGTCGTCGTTGAATGTGCAGTACGTGTTGCGGTACTTGTCCAGGAACCTAAAAGCATTCTGGTTGGCAAAGTCCTCGAACTGGATGAGGGTATTCTGGCCATAACGTCCAACCACCGCCTGCATGAACTCGTCGACGAAGTCGTCGTAGTCCTGTCCCACCACTCGCTTCTGGCGCAGGCCAATATAGAGCGGATCCTCCAGGAGATAGTCGTCATTGGTGCCCACGTCCAGCATGATGGGCAGGCACTTGTGCGGCTTGATCCCGGCCAGAGCCGTGTACAGGGCCAGCTTACCCACGGGAATGCCCATGCCGTTGGAACCCAAATCGCCCAGTCCCAGAATACGCTCACCGTCCGTCACACAGATCGCACGCACATCCCGCTCCTCCCAGTTCTTGATCACATCAGCGATGTGTCCACGGTCACTGTAGGCCACAAAGAGACCGTGAGGACGCCGGTAAATCCGGCCAAAACGCTGGCACGCCAGGCCTACCGTTGGCGTGTATATAATGGGCATCAGATCCTCGATATTCTCCGTGAGCAATCGAAAGAACAGGCGCTCGTTGCGATCGTACAGATCGCTAAGGTACAGGTACTTGTTCAGCGGGTGATCGTACCTATTCACGGTGATCTTGCACAGCGCCATCTCCTCGTCCTGCGTCTTGAAGCGGGCGGGCTGCAGTCCTTGGATGCCCAGCGTCTGCCGTTCCTCGATGGTGAAGGACAGGCCCTTGTTGAGCCGAGGATCGCGGAGGTAATCGATGCCACGCACCTGGGATGGCACGAGAATGTCGCCGGACGCCTCATGGTAACGTCGGGTTGCTGCCACATGTTGCTGCCACAGTTTGCAGGCAGATCTCCCCGAGCTTGCACGTGAGTACATTTTTGTATTTATTTTTGAACTTATATTTTACGAATTTAGCTTAGAGCTCTATCTGAGAATTTGTACTGGGGATAATGCTGAAAAGATAAAGCTCCCGGGATTTTTGAAAGAAAAATCAGGGGCTACTAAAAGCCTAAAAGAAAATTTGTTTATATTAGCAAGTACATCTCTTCCAGAATCCCAATGGGTCTGGCTTCATGATAAGGATGAGTTTGCGTCTTATCTTGACAGGATTTTTGATTCTATAAAATCTTTTCCATCTAATAAAGTAAATATAATAAAATCACTCTAATTACATCACAAAATCTGTTATTCTTCAACAACTTTGGTAGTTAAAGAAACTAACATCAAACCATTTCATTAAAAAGAATTTATTATTATTATTATTGGTATTATTTATTATTCTTTATATTAATTTCAATTATTATCTATCTTCTACTAAATTTTATTCGATCTAATTAGCTGGCAGTTGCTGGACATGTTGAAGATTGCTGCGAATTGTATCCAAATCCTGGCACAGACTCCTCTGCACAAGACCCAGCTCCAGGTAGCACTGGATAAATTCCTCCGAAGTGATGGCGATCGAGCTGCATAGATGGTCCCGCACCTGGCGAACGGTGCTTAGCTGGTAAATGTTCTTCGAGGACACCATGCAGGTAAGTTCCTCGTCCCGACCCTCCAGCAGCTTCAGGCGACCGCCCATATCCAAGAAGCGCGCCTTAAGAAACTCCTTCCGGTTGATAAGTTTCCGCTCGCGCTTTCTTAGCTTCCGGAGGTACTCAACCACCTCCTCGGGGATGATGGGTATGCTGCCATCTTCCTGGATCATTTTTGGGCACAATCTATGAATTTAGCTTACAACCGAGATAGTTTTAGAGTTGTAGAACGAGTGCGAGCTTGACTTGAGAATCTAAGATGCAGGGGTTCCAGGTCTGCTTTATTTCAAATAAATAACTATTGGAACATTATATCATAAGATTTTCCTAAAGCTTTCTAACAGTTTACTCTTCAGAAATATTCCCTTTAAAGGTAACCTAAATACATATGCTACAATTAATGTAAACTCCCTTGAGGAAAATCATATATAATAATAATCTATAAAACTTGTCAGGTACAATAAAAAATCTATTAACAATATTTACAAAATGCTAAGCAGGCCAAAAGAGACTTCTTTCATGCCTAAATGTGACATTTGTTAGCCTCTGAAAATACTGTAATAGATTCATATTTCCCTTCATATTTCTTAATGTTTCTTCTTCACACCTCTTAGACTAAGACCCAGCAGGCACTATTATGATTTCATCGGAGCGAAAACAAAGAGAATCCATGAGATCTTCGGTCGCGTCTACAATGGCAATGCTAATCACATTAATAAATTATCCGCACCTCCGGTTGGTGGAGCTCTCGCATCTATCGATTCCGATCGTGTGTTCGTGTAAATGAAATATTCTATTGGATGAATTGTTTTTGCCTTATTCATGGCTGGACATTTGCAGTGGCTAAACATTAATTTTTTCTACCCCTTGCCATCCCTCTCTCTACCACGACTTATTCAAATTATTTTTAATGGCCTTTTGTTGTTGACTCTGTCACTATGCTAAATGGCAATACAAATTCCCCGAGTTTATTGGAAGTTTTTCATACTCTATGAGCATTGTGAATTAGTTGGAATTGGTTGACATCAGCGGGGGAGGAGGGAGGGGGGATTTATAAATGATTTTTTAATATATTTATGCATTAACAATGATTGCAAACGATGAGAATTGCAAAAATAAGAATATTAAAGGTATTTTTAGTAGAGAAAAATATTAAATATATATAGCAAATTGTAAAATATATAGAATGAGCTTTTAAAACTAAAATTAATATAGGTAAAATATGTTTATACAAGAAAAAAAATATTTATAAAATTTAGTTTGCAAGTTTTAGGCTATTATTAAATAAAATAAATTTTTTAAAGCTAGAGACTTTAAATAGGAGTCTTTAAAATGTCTTAATTAGGAGGTATTTAGTTACTTTTATTGCTATTTTGAATCAGAAATGTAATTAAATAAAGTTATTACCTAAAGTAGCTAACAAGTGACATCAAAGATATAACTATTAAGTTAGAAAGCATTGGTTTCGCAACCTTTCTGATACCCCTCCACCTTTAAACTCCTTCCTTAACACACCTCAAAAAGCCGCTACAAGTCTCAAGTATTCCCCGAACTTCAATGGAATTACGCTTGAACTTGCCTTTGTGAAACAAGTTCTCCTGCTCTCCGATTTCACATGAAAGACCACACGCGTCTTGGGTGCCATTTATGATCATTTAATCCTTTTGGGCAGCCCAACAATAGCCAAGAGACCCCAACCAGAAAACAACTACACATCAAGCGGAAACCGAATAAAAAAGGGAGTGTATTTTTGGGGCAGGGGACACATTCGGGTTGATTTATATGATCGCAGGGCGATTCATATTTCTATGGCTTTCACTGTCGCCCATAAATATAATTTTTGATACACGAGTATGTGACTCCCACAGCAGTGGAAATTAAACCGAAATGAAGACATTCAAAGGTGAGTTAAGGTGTGCCAAATGAATCTGAAACCGATGGACATACAAATATGTAAATTTGCTTTGGCTTCTGGATTAGCCACACCCCCTTGAAGGGTGCTTAATTTCGTCTTGACCTCACAATTAGTTGCAATTGTAAAATCTCTGATTTGTGCTGGGCTTTTGCCACTCGAAAGTTTTCTATTTACCTTTTTCCACATTTGTATGGCTCTTCAGAGAAAATTTCTCCAATTTCGTTGTACTTGTAAGGAGGGAAACAAAATCAGAAAAAACCCCAACAACCTTCACCGTGTGTGGCCTCTTGGCTTGTAAAGTAGGCAAAACCTTTACAAATGCTACAGAACTACTTGCCTTCACTTTTTCGAGTTATTTTTTTACAACTAAGTAATAAAGAAGAAATGTAAGAGACCCATGTAAAAGTCGGGCTACTGTTCAACCGGTTGGTCTGGCTAAAATGCTAAAAATCTGGCACAAACCTATTAGCCGGCCAGCCAAATAAAATGTCCCCGGCCATCGGGAGCGGCCGGGCTGGTCCATTAAAATTAAGTTCTTTTTAGAGAGTGTGAAATAAACTGTTGAATTTAGTTAACTTTCCATTGCAGTAAAGTTTTTCGACTTCCTTGATTTATGAAATTATAAGTACACAGTACACCTTCATATATTTTCAGAAGTCAGAAGTCATTATTTCCTGTTTTTTAAATTTTTAATTAAGATTTTTATTGGGCTTTCAGCAGTGCCAATTTACAATTTAATCTTTCTTTAATTTTTAAGATACACTTAAATTATTAATGATTCTCTCTCTATTTGATCGACAATTAAGATTATTTTACAGCCCACTAACAATGAAAAATCCCCCATAAATTCCACCATGGAAAATGCTATAAAAATGTAAATAAAATATGAAATTTCATATGGAGAAACATCCACTTGAGAGGCAAAGGCACACTTTACATATTTTTTTTTCGTTGCCTAGACGATTGCCTCATTCAGCACTTGAGATCATTTAATTCGCACTTAAAATTTGATACGAATTTCCAGCTAATTTCCATTGTAACGCTGTCAGGCGAACAGAAAATGCGAAGTGAGACCATTAAGGCGACGCGACATTTGCAGTTTTCATACACACTCCGACATAAGTATAAGTACAATAAACACATATTGCATAGGCCTTAATTTGACAACTGAGAGGCATGAAATGACACCAGACAGCTCGCTAGCAGGCCACTCATTAATCTGTCTAAATAAAGAACGTTCCGAGCGAAATCAAGAAACATTTCGGTTCACTTGCAAAAGTTGTAAATTGATTTGCCACCAAATATGGCGGACAGCTTCGCTCTAAATTTCTTGTTATTTATAAATTCGCCAGAGCCAGCACAACAAATAAAAATCATTCATGGATCTCATTCGGGTAATAAATCTAGGCGATGTATTTCCATTTTGGGGGGAGAGTTCCGATATTTCGAGTGTTCGAACTGCTCCAAAGTGTCCGAAATGTTTTTACTTTTGGCGCGCAGCATGATCGGAATATATAATTCACTAACTGAGATCATTAGGAGCCACAGCAGGTGGAATTCGTCGAACCGAATGTTACAATAAATTACAAATGCTAAAGCGAAACATTTCCATATACCACCTCCCATCCCCTCCCTCTGGCTACCAGGCCGGTAGGAATTGTGTTAAAACTTATTAATTTACATTGGCAGTCGCGGAGTTCGGCTACACACAAAGATTATAATAAATTTGTTTTATTGCAATAAATCGAGATTTAAATGAAATCACGGCTTAAGCCGTTTAATATGGAATTTGGTTGAGTTTTTGGATTCAATAGGGGTATTCTCTTTAGCTTTATATGATTTTCTGGGATTTGTGGGTGGAAATTAGTGAGTTTTTTAAAAATTATATTAGTGGGACTTACTAAATATGTAAGACTCTTTAGTTTAGATTTTCCCGCGTTTTTGAAGCAGTTAATATAATTATATTGAATAGGAAAATCTTTAATAATAAGTTTATACTTGTAGCGCTGGGCTAAATTCAAATAAATTACAAAAATTACAAATTACATTATATATTATATATCATATATCTTTATCTTAATATTTATAAGTCGGAAAATGCTTCCCTGAGCAGCACCGTTGGTTGTTTCTCAATATATGCTAAGCAACATTTTCTTAATCATTCCGCAATGTTAGCTTTAATTTGTATACCTTTTACTCCTTAAACTAGGGGATATCCTGTCTGCCTATTAATTTAACGCACAAAGCTTTGGCTACCGGGTATTTTACCGTCGGGAAAACTCAACTTAAGATTTCTTACTTGCTTTTTAAATAATATTATAGAGACAGCAAACATTTTTGTATAATACCTGAATACCCTCAATGCGACATATTATTCGTTATTTATTCGCTTAATTTCGAAGTTAAACGACCAAAGAAACACAAATTAATGGCTGAGCTTTTAAGATGGTTATTTCGATCACCTGGCTCTGGCCCCTCGATTACCATACTTGGCTTATTTATTTATTTTCGACACATTATTTGTAGCGAGACTTGAAATATTTACACAATTTCCAAATGAAAAATGTAATTCAAATTTAAATAAAACCGTTTTCAAAGCAGCCGCTGAAGAATTGAGTTCGAGCTTGAGATATTTTCGGGTGACCCTTGCTTATCGCCTCGTGCGTTGTCATAAATTTATTTGAAATGTTGCGTGGCTTGAGCTTGAACCTATTACTTATATTATTGATAAACCATTGGCCGGAGCAGCAGAAGCTGATTTAATTTTCAATTTCGATCCGAGACGCTCCTGCAATTGAATTCTTTTTATTGTGTCAGAATTTATGTTTTGGCCACTAATATTTTATGGTCGTTTTATTGGGGGGACCCAATAAAAGAGATTTCTAGTTTTTTTATGGGTTTTCTGTCGTGGAAAGTTGGTTAGCATACATACTTCGATTGGGTTTTCCATCTTTCACTGCCTCGCCCCCTGTCAGTTTTTAATCACCCCAAAAATTAAGCATGCAACACCAACGCACTTTAATTGTTCGCCAACGAGCTACAATTTATGGCTCGCCTTGTGTCCCCGATCGAAATCGAAATCGAAGTGCACTCGCCGCACTCTGATTCGATTCCAGTCCCCCTTCATTGGCTTTAATTCTATTTTAAGGTCTTTTCAATTTGCATGCCCAATCGATGATCATCATCATGGGGCTTGATTGGTCCAGACGTGAACTATATTTCTGCACTCTTTGATTCAGTTTTTTCTTTATGAATTTATTGGTCGATCGCTAAAGTTTAGTGCTGGAAAGTCTGGACTTCCTGGGGAGCACATTTTACGCTATAAAAGTTTATTTATTTTTGCTTTCTAAATAAGCAACAAAGATTTTCTTTTACCTTTAATGGGTTTTCGGAGTTAGATCAGATTACTAGGTAGAATTAAATAAAATGACTGTATTTTTTGAGAACAATGATGATTTCTTCTTCGTTCTGATTGAGCTTTGAAAGTAAGTTGTAACAATTGAAGAATTCATGGAGGTTTTTAGTCCCCAAATAATACCTGAAAAAGAGGGTGCCTTGAAAATACTTCTCCCCAAAACTGAGAAAAAATGTTTAGATATTTATTTTCGCAACTTTAAGTATTTATTGTAACTTTCTTAGACTCGTAATAATTAACAGACATTAATTTACAGAATACCGTCTTCTGTACAGAGTTAATATATTATAATTATATAAAAGTGATCTCTAAAATGGTGTACTCTTTCTTCCTGTGCAGCCAGGCTATCCCTTTCCTTATCTCCTGTCGAAAGCCACAATAATTCACTTTCGGTTCAAATAAATGACATATTCAAATATTGACACAAGACCCAACTGAACCAACTGACTGTCAATATCTCCCCTTTCGAAAACCAACCCTATCTGTGCCCATGAACTCTGCTAAATGAAACCCTTTGTGGGCTAATAACATTATTTGACAGGTGAAAACCATAAACTGCTCCGGAAGAGGAAGTCGGGGGAAACTCATGGATTTACCCTCGATAAGGACACTCTTCCCTTGTCAATATTTTTGGCAAAGTGACTCACAGTAGCTGGATTTTGGTAACAAAGGAAATTGGTAGGTAGGTAGACCTACCTGACACGTTACCCGACGATGCCACATTAACATTACAATTGTCGGTCGTAGAGCTGAGCTGTAAATTATCAGGGGCCTCCGGTCTCCGGGAGGGAAATCGTTTCTCGGCTGTGATACCAACAAAATTAGCATATTTGGCCACTGTGCCTCTTGTGGTGGGCCAAGACAAGAAACCGAGCCCGACAATGGCTTAGGTAGCCGTAAATTGTCAGGGGCTGGAAATGTTTTGGGCCTATGCTAATGTCGATCGTTGTCTGCCCACACTTAACTCCCGGATCGGATGGGATTGTATCGGACTGTCTGTCTCCCAGTGTTTGTGTATCCCTTGGGTTCGTGCTGTGGCATAAACAAAACCGTAGGATCGTGTTGCAGTTGCAGTCGAGGAGTTGAGGCTGTTGCATTGACGGTCCATTTGATGGTTAGCTGTATTTGTTCTAGGTACCAGCTGTGTTTTCACACTCTCTCTCGAAGTCAAGGTTGACAATGGCTCAGCTTGGGATGCTGCGGGAACTACTACTCTGAACAAAGGCGTTGGCAGTTAAAACTTTTGTAATAAAAGCGAAACCTTGGCCATAACTTTAAGAAAAGAACAAATCTTTAGCCAGAGAATAAGCAAAACTAATCCCAAGGAAACATTTTATAGCTGTTGTAATTCCTTTAAGAAAAACATTATGGTTTTCGGGCTAAGGTTTATTCTATGGGTTCCCTAAACCAATTACATTTTATAAGAGGCTATAAGAAATATATTTCAGATGCCATTATCAGGGCTTTGATGGGAAATGTAGCACTGTTTATAATACTATAAGTTCCATAATTAAGTCAACAAATGAGACGTTTTTATGCTGGGCATATTTGCAAACTAATGGTGCTTATAAAAGTAATCTCCCATAGTTCGACCTTTTAAATTTGCGTTATCAGCGTTTCCTATAAATTTTTGGGATGTATTTCAAGCATATAAATTTCAAAGCTGAAACTAGAGCTAAAAACTGTAAGATATATGCCAGTTTGGTGGCACATCTATGATTTCTTTTTAATTTTGTTTGCTGATGAACTCAAATCTCCGAAGGCTTCAGAGATAGGATCAGTCTGTCTCTGGTCTGGAGGAAGATCACGTGTCCTCGAACCGCGACGTCGGCAATACTAATGTCAATTTGTCAGGCTACCAAATCGAGGCATACACAGCAAGTGCCCGTCGCACCCCGTCCTGGTCGTTCTGCCTCTTCCCGGACCTGCAGATCCCGGAGATTCTGAAGAGTCGTTGTCGTTGTCGCATGATATATGAGCGCCCTGCCCAGTTGCTTCTGCCAGAACCGCGGCTGTTGCTGCCGTAACCGCGCCCCTTAAGAACCAAAGACACACTTAGAAAAAAAACGGGGCTCAAATGTCCTGAAAAAAAGGGAAAAGAATACTCAACATAGGGTTGCCATATTCTATAAAGTAAGGACTGCACATTCTATGCTCTGAGCCTTTGACAATTTTATTTTTATTGGTTGAAAATTGACTTGTGTATTCCAAACCAAACAATGATCATCTACAATAAACTCGGTTAGCATGGAACTTGACTCCCCCTTGAAACGCTATAATTCCTAAGTGGTTCTAGCATTGCTGTTATTAAAACCAACTCCTGTTAGTGCTTTAGCACTGCCAACTTGTGATAATAATTGGTTAATTGTGATAATAATTAGTTACCTCCTGAAAGGTCCAAGCCAACTTTATGTTTTACCAACTGTTTTTGAGAAATTTAATTTTAAAAACTGATCCCTTAAAATTGTAAACAAATGGATCCTAACCTTTTAAAATTTCCCTGAATTTTTTTACTTTATGTAAAACGCACCATATATTTTTTCCAAGTGCATACTCCACCTCAGCCGAAGTTGAGCCGAAGTCGAGGCCGCTACCGAAGCCGGTTCTCTTCGTGAGCTGCGCTGCGGCTGCGACGTGGGCAGCGAGTGCGCGTCGGCGTTTTAGCCTGTTCTCAGCTCTCCTCTTTGCTGGCCCCTTTTGTTGTTTGTTTTGTGTTTGTGCTTCGTTTTTACGTTTTTGTTTTCGTTCCATTCGCTCTCCGTATCTGGCCGCTCTTGGCGCAACATTGGATCGGATCGGCTGAGTGGCAATCTCGCTGCGCTCCACAGTTCAGTTTCTTGTGACTCTCTGCGCGGTTAACTTCGCCGATCGGCGGGCATGCGCGACTCTATATCTGAATCTGAAGAATTGTAAGAGGAGGAAGCCGAGGCAGAAGAAAAAACCCGTCTCGCTATATTCGTCGACTTTGTTGTTGGTGTCTATCTGTGTCTTTTGTCAATGTTTTTACCCAAACCCAAGGGGAAGCAAAATTTCGCTTTTCTTCTGAAAATTTCCAAAAGGAAACAACAAAAAATTTCAAACAAAAATTGTTCCAAAAATTGTGTGTGTTTTGTTGTGTGAAAAGTGAAAATCCCGGGATCTGTAATGATCATCTAGAAGGGAAAAACCACGCGCCATTATCGATTCTCTACTTATCAAGCACATGCTGATATTATACAATTTACCAAGAGTCTTTTACAATCTGCTCACCGCAAAAGTTGAATGAAATAAATTTTAATCTACTTTTTTGCACGCTACGTGACACTAAATGAAGTAAGTTTCCAACAATCTCAATCTCCTCTGTAATCGGCATTTTTACTGTTTACATTTTTTTCAATATATATTTTTCGTTTTGAGGAAGTGTAAAATGTTTCACGAATAATACGACAATATTACATTGGGAGAATGTGATTAAAAATGTATTTCCCGGTGATTACATCGATTTTTTTTTGTTAAGTAGGAAGTCCGAGTCATAAAATATATTGTTGATAATTAAATGTGAATATAAAAATGTATTAAACAGTATACAAAAAAAAGTTGAATATTCCTTATCTTTGTCTGTATTATTTGTATTATTTTGGTATTTTTATTTATTTCAAATTTGAAGTTAAAGTGGAAAAACTAATGTGAAAAAAATCTAATAACAGTCAAATATTGATACTACAATATATAAAAACATAAGCAAGTGTGTTTCGGTTTCTAATTTGTAGTTATTTCTATAAAAATAAAAGTACAACAAGGCTCAAATTTTTGTTTTAAATTATATAAAACTACATATTTACTTAAAATTAAAGTTTATTTTAGGAAGGGCAACATTCAAAGGATTTCTAATCGGTTTTATATATTTTATCCTGTTTTACAGGCTTACTAATTCTCCTTTTTGTGCCATTTATAGTAGTATGTGTAAAGATATAACAATTAAATTAATTTAAAAAATATTAAAGTCACTTCCAAATACGGAAATATAAAATATATTGAAAGTTATTTAGAATATAATTATTATTTAAACATTTTACCACATAAAAAAGAGATTAAATAATATAACAGGAAATAGTTGATTATAAATCGGGCTTAATATTTTCTTTGGACTTTTATTTTATTTAGAAAAATTAAATTAAAAATGAATTTATGAATAAAGGTATCATTAGTATGCATTATTCCAACCATTAGTTATTATCTTAAACATAAACATTAACCGCTCTATTTCTTTACTTCCAGCATGTTAATTTTAAAACTTCCCAAAATATTTAGCCAACTTTGGCTTCTACTGCTCCTATCACTCTTAACCCTACAAGGCCCACAGCCAACGGCCGGCAGTGGTTACAAGACGCAATCGAACGTTGAGTTGCTGGAGAACGATTCGCGATACATCTCCTATCAAGGTACGTTTCGGGGCGGGGATTATCAAAAAAAATTACAGGAAAACTGTGTCAATTGCAAGGCAATCAATCAAGTCGGCCACTTGAGGGGAAAGAACTGTAAACTGTAAGCCGTAAATTGGGTTGATGTCTGTCACAGTTCTGAGTGGCTCTTAGAGGCTGCACTCGATTACGCAATGGAGAATCAACAGGTGCCATTTCACCCACCTGTCCGGCTCTCCAATATTTTATTTGCTTGTCCGGTATGTCTACAATGAAAAGAATTCCCCCAAGCCCAACCAGTCCCTTTAATGACACCTCTATAGATCCGAGTATCTGCGTCTTTTAATCAGAAATCGCTTCGTGTTTTGCATTTTGTTTAAATATTTGTTATTTTTTCTGGTTTTGCAACGGAATGTATCTTCAGCCAGACACGAAATGCGAACTCAGCTCAAAGTTTTGTTGACAATGATTTTAATTTTCGTATAGGGTTTTTTTCACCTCAAGTTAAATATTAAAATTCCCGGGAAAATGGTTGTTTACTTAAGAAAAGTGAGAGAGCCCTTCAGGCACACTTGAATATTAAGAAGGAAGGTTAAGCGCAGCTCAGAGGAATTTGGGTTAATTAATAAAGCAATATTTTATACAACAAATTTTAAAAATAAATCGTAATAATATTATTTCCTTTTTTCCAGATTTAATGTCCACGGCCAAACGATTTTACGATCCCGAAACGAGCTGGTATTCGGAAATGCTGTTCGACGTGGCCAGGAACCAAGTGATTGTCGGCGCCAGGTAAAAACCAGGAGCCTTTACTTATGTGATTATAGTCATTATTATAGGTTTTGTTTCCGGCCAATTGAGTCACGGTTAAGCCGGGCACGTAGTCACTCTCTGACTGTTCTTTTGCGCCAAAGTCCCTAAGATTATTATTTTTGTAGACTCACTTTTAATTAGTAGCAGCGATAAGTGGGTCATTATTTCGAGCGTAGATAGCGATAGCGACCGAAAGGGAAAACACCCCCGAAAATAAATCTTGGTTTGGGGTTATCAGGCATTACGTAAAACCCAGCGATCCGGAGAAAATAAACAGATGCATTGCGTACGTAAAACAGTTGCTGATTATGTTCTTTTCCAGTTTTTTTCTTCTTTTTTTTTGCATATGACGCAAGATTAAAGTAAATATAAAAGTATAAACTTGTTTAAAAATGAAAGTGCACGCACTGCTTTACCCAAAATCTTGTACCTATCAGCAAGCTCGAAATAAAAAAAAACCCTCGAACAGAACTTATCTCGAGTACCTGCTGTGGGCAAGGGAATAAATAAAGATAATTGAGTGTAAAAATAAGAATAAAAATTTAAGAAAAAAAAAGAGGGAAAAGGGAAAAACGCTAAGGTAACCGAAAAACATATTGCAGAGAGAGAGAGAGCGTGTGTACTCCACTTATTTGTTGAGCAATTTAATATACGAATACTCGTACGTTCTCGTATCTGTATCTGAAGCTAGGGGCTCTCGGTTCTTGTAGTTTGCTTTTCATTTACGCGCTGAGAACCCGGGCTCTTGAGGTTTATTTGTTTCTGCCTCGCATAGATGCGACACCTCTCCAGTGGAAGCCCCGCGATAAGATACGTATACGTATTAAACGCAGATGTCTATGGTGTCGTCACATTGATAAACTCACCAATATACGTGAGGGTACCTTAACCCATTGCTGCCAGCCTGCAGGGGGAAGTCGTTTATCATGCCGTTGTCGTCAATCATTTGTCAGACATTCGGTATCTGTTCCTTACCATTTTTCACACTAATATTTACCAGGCTCTTTGAATTATGGCCTGACGATAAAAGGCCGTTTTCCAGCAAAGGGCATTTGCTCCACATAAAGCCCATAGAGTAGAGCAAAAGTAGGTGGGCAGATAGGCAAGTGGGCTTTATTAACCACATAAAATGTAATTTATTTTTATAATGTGTAGGCTTACTCGATAAAGCCACCTAATCAAAGGGCCTAGACGGGTTTTAGATTGCCGCAGCCGCTTGGATTTCTTTTTTTTTTTTCAAAGTGAAGAGTCCGTCGAAGATAGTAGAAGTTTAGGTCGTGAAAGTTGCTGAAGGTTTCTTTTTTTTTGGAACACTAAAGATTGCCATATCTAGATGATAAAAAGTAATAAATGAATCAATCGTTGGGGCTGTAAAAAAAAATCATATAAAATATATATCAGTTCCTAGAATCAATATCATGTTTTATATTATTTGTTTATCTAGTACAACCTTTGGGTTTTTATATTATTCTATCATTCCTGTTTGGATCTATTTTATATATTAACTTGACCAATTTATAAATCAAATATTTCCAAAGATAGAGAAAGAAATTAGACAAGAATCGAGATTTATATTTATGACTAAATGTGTCAAGATGGTAGGCTTATATTACGATGTACACTTCAAGATTAAGACAATCTGGAACAGGCAACTATATTTTGTACAAGATAAGCCCAACTACCTAGCTCTAATCTCTGGTAAACCACCTTAAGGTTAACAATCATACTTGCCAGTGCGGTTTCGATAAGGCTTCGCCCGAAATAATAATAGGTGTAGAGCTGTCTTTGAGAGACGAAGACCCGCAAGTCGCAAGCCACCGAATGACCCTCGGAGTTGCCGCGCAACGTAAAACTTCTCTAATCGCAGACCGCATTTTAATTGCGGCAGTCTGACCGCACATAGTATCTAAACTAGTTGTACAATTGTTTTATGATTTCTGCGGCCAAGATGGGCAATTGCCCGGGCTGGGGCGTAATAGTATCTGTGTGGGTCTGTCGTGCGCAGATGTGGTGGTGGTGAGCGAGTGCGAGTGCGAGTGAGTGCATGCTCCTTGTATCTGGACTGCAGCACACTTGACACGACTGCAAGATCGGATTACGGCCAGCCGCCTGTTGACGGCGGGGTCTGCGAATGGGAATGGGAATGGAATCGGGAGTGGAATGGGCATGCAATCGGCGGTGGAATGGGAATGGGACTCCTCGACGCTCCGTGTCCGTGTCCCATGACGAGTGACGAGGCAACTTGGTTGCTTTGCCAGCCTTCGTGTTATTTTTCCTGACAGGAGCAGAGCGTACACTGATGAAAAAATGTTATTAGAGAGGGAGTTTTAACTTTTCTACTTAAGGGTTTGTTTTATGCATTTAAAATAAATTATAAGTATTTTTTCCAACTTAAAAAATAACTTTAAAAAGAAAGGATTTTTTTTTATCAATACTTTTTTTATTTGTATATTTCAATATTTCCAAATTATACACTAAAAATTTTTAATTAATTTATTTTAATTTAAAGTTCTTTGTTATCCGAGAGATGTTTTTTATAAATTGAAATCCTCAAGATTTTGTTAAGAATTAATTTCTGATTCATGTATATCAAAATTACGATAAATTCTAAGGGAAGTCAGTGACAGGGTATTAATGGTAAAACTGGCAATGTCAGAAACAGCTTGTCTTTGATAAAGTCTTTGTAAATCAAACTGTCTTGCAATAGAGTCTTTTAAAAAGTCTTTTCTAAAATATTGAAAAAAGTATTAAATTTCAGATAATCATTTATGTTGGTTTTTAATTGAAATTTCTTAGATTTCTTATACTAAATAAATTTTTTTTACCTTTACATCTCACTTTCCTGGATTTCTTCCAGTGTTTTAGGTTGCAACTGGCCGAAATTTGATATAGACTGCATTAAAATAATATTCCGTTTTGTTTTCGCTTTCGTTCGCTCGCCCGCCTTCGACCGGCAACCTTTTTGTGAGTTCCTGCAGTACCAGTACATATATTTTTTATACATAATACTCGCATTATTTTTTTCGGTGGGTCGGAGGGGTCGCATAAGCGCTGCTTTTCGTATTGTGAGTTGTCGCAAATGGAGCATGCAAATGACCTGCTGGGAAGCATTTGAAATGTTTATACAAATGGCCGACCGAAAAAGTTATATAAACAAGGAAATTATTTTCGTGTGTTGTGCATTAACCATAATATTGTTTTTCCACTCGAATATCAGTGGGGTGACTGCCATGGGAATTGATGCTAGGACAGCCCAAGAAATTAGAACCTTAAAGAAATAAATAAATAAATAACTGAGTAAAGTTACAAGGATGTTTATAAATTTCGTTTGCAGAAACAGGAAATGATTTTTATAGCAACTCAATACCCGGCCATAAATCATAATGAGCGTTGGCCAAGAACCACCCAAAATGCCCAAATTACTTGCAACTCAATTTTGGAAGTACAAGCCACAAAAATGCACCTGTGACAGCCAACGTCAGCTCGACGGCTACTGGAGCACACGGATACCGAAATTGAAATCAAAATTAATCAAACCATGTTCCACCAGCCGCCCCTGGGAGACAGGGGGGCGTTCCATAGAGGGGGGTACGAGGGAGGTACGAGGCTCCAAACATTTTGCATATTTCTATTAAAAAAACTTTTGAGCGGCACCAGACTGACACACAGCTATTCGGACGCGGATTGAGTTTGAGAGCTAGGAATGCGGCAGTGTAGTGTAGGCAGCGCTCAGAAAAGAAGTACAGTGGGGCCTCCTTAAACAGAACCAGTGTCTGCTAAATAGCAAATAAATTTTAAACAAAAGATTAAAGCAAATAAAGCAAATTTACATCTTGGAGTTTAACGAATTAATTAAATAATTTAGTTCACTTAACTTCCACTAAAGCTTTTTTTGTGCGCCATAGTGCATTCATCCCAAATATTCATATTTTATAACTATTTCACTCCAGCGAATCTTGCCTGTAAATGGCGCAGTTTTAGCCGAGATTAGCGGTCGGTCGGTGCAACGGCGATTTTAATTACAAGTAACCCATTTAAGCCCGGACAGCGAGAGCGCGCCGCCAGAGCGGCAGACAGAACGCCCACGCACCTGGCGCACCGGCGCGGCGGCCACTTGAGCAACTTACTCGCACAGGTAATAGGCGACAGGCGGCGACACCGCATTTTTAATAGCTCCAGTCGCGGGCCCAGCCAGATATATACATTCATATGTGTAGTATCTGTATCTGTATCTGTATCTCAAGCCCCGGCTCCACTTGCTCCAGTGCGCTTACAAAGAGGCCTTTTTGTTATCTTGTCGCGCTTGTCGTTCAAATAAAAGTTGGCGGCGACGGCGCAAGGTGTGCGAAATATGCGCAATGCGAATGCTCAAAAAGGTGCACGCTCACCAGTGCGGTTACAGATATAAAAGCTCTCAGATACATATGTTGGGTGTCTTTAGGTAGGTGATGCAAATGGGTCAGGGAGAATTTAGCTATATAATATAGTATAGGTATAGTTAGCCTTATTTTTATGGGTCATTAGTTGTTGATTACAAAAGTTTAAGCCAAAAAAAAGAGCTTACAAATTAGCTTGCATTACAAAAATATTTAAGCATCTTTAGCCTTTGAGTTTGATGTATTTCTGTGCTAAAAAATATATATATTCAACTCTAGTTGCTTAAAAATGTAGGCTTAGTTTACCCATGCATTTAAATGATTATTAAATATTTCCTAAGACTTTCTTAAAAATAATTAATTGTCACAAACTCCAGAAAAGTTACGTGCCGTTCAGGTCCGCTTTAGAATTCCTACGATAATGTCTTCGATATTCCCTAGAGGAGACTGCGGTGATCGAGCGAGCAAACATCCGAGTATTTCCATGCACAAGCTCAGGCATATTTGCACGCACGAGGCCCGCAGAAAGATAGCGAAATGGCAAAGAATAATGACAAATACAAATTAAACAACTAAAAAAACAACTAACTAAACAAACAGCATACAAGATACCGACTAGAGCCCAGCCGAAATTAAAAGCGGAGAAAAGAATAGCGAAACATGTGTATCGGCCTTTTTCACACCTAAGCGGAATATTTGCTGCCGCCACCAGGTGAAACGAAAGATAAAATCAGGTGAGGCGATGATGAGTGGAAAAAGGGGTGCGGGGGGAGTTAGCTAGCTTTTTTTTTATTTTTTTGAAAGCCAATGCTAATTGACAAGGCCGTTGCTTATCGTCGCACGGGGTGATGCACATTGGCAGTGGATGAGGTTTTCTAAAAAGAAACAAGAAACAGCTCATTGAACTTGCCGGGGACAGAGAGAGAAAAGTTTAGATACTTAAAGGTATATTTTATTTATAAAGCTGATCACCAGAGGAATTTAAATTGGTTTTTATTTAGATTTTGTTTTGGATTTTTATTATTGATATATTATCTATTATTTATACAATATCGGCAAAGGTTTTAAAGACATTTTTAATTGTAGGAATACATTCTTGGTTTTATTAAATTTTTAGATAAAATATTTAAAAATCTTCAATAATAATAAAAAGAAAAATTACTAGATTATAAATTACTAATATAAAATATTGGTAAAACCTTCAATTGAGTTATATTTTCTCCCCGTGCAGATAGGAATCGTGCTGAAATTAACAAAAACTTTCGGAATTTGTTACGCCCATTTGCAATTCTCATTTACTATTTATTTTGTAAATAGTTCCTTTTAAACACACCTGAAATATGTGAGTTTTTGGAATGGAA
>VNKF01003755.1:0-20043 GCA_008044355.1 Drosophila lacteicornis
GGCCCTTGGCAGTCGGCCCTTATGCCTTTATGCGGCCCTCTGTAATAAAGTTTTATTTTATAGCCTTCCTCCCGGTTGTTGTTTTCCTTTTTGCTTACTTACTAGGATACAAAAGTTACTAGCAAGTTCGCTTCCAGTTTTGCTTACAAAGCTAAGCTAAGTCAAAGAATATTTTCTTCTCGATTCTTGTTTCGTTTTGTTTGCGTTTTTTATATACCTAAGTTAAGCTAGAATTTATGTACGTTACTAAACTTGCGTTGTTTGTCTATGAGTTGTTTTTGTGACCTTCGAGGGGGTGGCTTATAAGGGGTATATTATAAGGGGCTGTTTCTGGGTAAGGGCTGGTTCTAGGTGCTGACTGGGTGTCGTATGTGTGTGTGTGGTACGAGTATGAACAAAATACGGGAGGACCTCTGTGATTGCCTTCCAAATACTGGCTAGTCAGTCAGTGCTAATTGATATGCCTTAATAGTTAATATTTATCAAGCTGGCAAATATGCGGACTATATCTGTGACTCTATGTGTCATACATAATGGCCATTGCCAGTCGGTGATTCATGGCCATTTATAGAATGTGAATGTGAATGTGAATGTGATTGTGATTGTGACGGTGGCTGTGTCGAGCTATTTTCAAATATTTATGCTGGCCCTACATTATTAATGATGTCATTGCTGCGGCAAAAGTCAACATGACAACAATAAAATTAACTGCAAATGAAATCAAAACGTTATGGGTAATTGCAAAACGAAAAAATCGAGCGATAAAATGGGCACTTGAAACTGGGAGTGAAGGGCGGTGGTAGTAGAAGAGTCGATAATAAATGACAAACACATATACTTATTAGTTAAACAATTTTAAAGTGACATTGAAGGGGGTGGCATCCCCAGCAGGGGATAAAATTTGTTGGGTGGTGAACGGATATCCGCTTTCCCAAGAAGGCCCGGATAAGTAGGCAACGCTTCTTTCCTTTCGCTTTCAGCCGTGTGGGTGTTAACTTAAATGGTCTTGGCTGTGCTTATTTGCTGTTAATCTCAAACGAAACGAAACGAGCGCTGTTTGTAGAAACAATCGGAACGGAAACAGAAACGTACGAACTGGGGAATATGTACTGGTACAGTCTGCTGTTCAAATCACTGGCAAAAATCAAACGCAAATACTTAGCATCGGATGTACAAACGCATATATATAGGTATCGAGGGAAATATAGAACGAGTCAACGCAAAACGCAAAAACAAGTGTGTGGGTGTGTTTATAGTGTGTGTGTGTGTGTGTTTGTAGTGTGTGTGCTTGCTAATGTTTTCTAATTTCTTGATGGAAAGGCAGAGTGAAGTAGCAAGAGAGTGAGAGAGAGAGGGAGCTCGAGAATAGAGGTGGTAGTTGGTGAGGGGTCATCTATCGGTTATCGAATTACTGCCTCCGTTTCGGTGCGACTTACCATTTTAATATCACTAATCGTCATAATACTGCGTACGAATAGATTGATTCTGACTATGGCGGGACCATCTGGCATAAAGGTTGGTTCAAACGTGAGTTTTGCGACGTAAATGTAGAACGGTTAACTTATATAGATCTGATCTAACTAGGCTAGATAACGCTGGGGTCTGATTGGCATACTAAGCTAAGTTAGATATGGCTCGCTATTGTTTGTTTTTGATTTCGATTAACTTTAGCTGAGGCTTACACTAGCTAACAGGTTGATAATTTTGTTAAGCAGATATCGTAAATTAGTCCCTGGCATACATAATCAACAAAAAGCCAAAACAATGAAACACAAATTGCATAAAATTCACATAAAGAAATTATTAAAAATGTTTTATAAATATATATAGGTATATATTGTTCGGTTAATATCTATACAGGAAAACCGGGATTATGCTCACCTGTGCCATTGATTCCGGATGGTCGTATTCGGGCATCGTATTTGCCTGCACCTAAAATTTGATCTAAGACTTTTTTCTCCTTTTCTCGGAAATTTATTTTGGCATTATTTGCTCTGAAATCAGGATATGGATAGGCACGCATGTATAATTTAAAAGATTTGTTGCTTCAGTGTTGGGCAAATTTGAAAATTTTTATATATATTTAATTGTTATTGAAGATTTGGAAAAAACATTGTTAGCTGAGCAAATTGTTAGAAATTATTTTTGAAATGTCGCATAAAAGAAATAATGTTTGCATACAATTTACAGCAAGTTATCTTTTTTGATTTATCAATATAAATATGTACAAATTGATTGGAGGTGTGGGAGAGTGTGATATCTGGTATTATACACTGTCGCACGTATCAAAAGCCGGGGCAAAGTCACATAGCTGCTGACTCTGACCTCGACTTGAGCGAAAATAATTCCAAAATTTATGCTCCGACAAAAAATTACACGAAAATTAATTACATTTTAATGAGGTGTCCTCGTGGCGTGTGTCGATGAGTGTTTGTGTGTGTGTGGGTGTGTGTGAGAGACAGGATATGCAAATTCAAGTAGATGAAGGCGGCTAGAGTTGTGGGCGTTTGTTTGGAAATCAGCGACAACTGAAAAGCAAACTACAGCGCGAAACTACAATACTACTTCAGCATGAACCGATACGTATATACACTGCGATAAATACAATTTAAAGAAATGTTTACAAATTATTGTTTTGGAATTTCTAGGGAAATCTCTCTTTTGAGCTTGAATCATTTAAAAATGTATTTCTTTAGCATTCGGATACTTATTCCAGAGAATAAAATAAGTAAATAAATATTTGCAAAATCCTTTTTATGAGCTTGAATCATTTAAAAATGTATTTCTTTAGCATTCGGATACTTATTCCAGAGAATAAAATAAGTAAATAAATATTTGCAAAATCCCTTTTAGGCCTCAGTGTATGGGCATAAGCAGTGGGCTATATATATGCAAATCGGCATCGCTGCTTCATAACTGGGCGTGGCTGGGCCAAATTAACGGCAATTGTATGTAAATCGCAGCTTGAACGCCACTCTCCGGCCAAGTGCAGTGTGAAACACGCGAAACAAGAGCCGCGCGGCATAAAAATTAAGCAAAAGTAAGTGGAAAATAAATGGGAAGTGACGCGAGAGACAAATTGTAAAGCTTGTGATGGTTTACATTTTGCAGCTACTGTATGCGAGTGGCGGCGTGTTTGTGTGTGTCTGAATCGAGGAGTACTCACAGTGAAGCACTGCACAGACTGGCAAAGTATAGGATCGCCCAGAAATAGTGTCCGCTGCCCATGTTGGGGGATGTGGTGTGTCGTGCGTCCTGATTCCTGGCTCCTTTCTCCTGGCCTCTGGCTTCTGGCTTCTGGGTGCGAGCTGAAAGAAATCGGGGAGATACGAAACATTATCCAGAATTCTAACTGAATAGCTTATCATTGAGGCTTAGTTATCCCTGCCCCCGAAATCAGTGTTTATTCGTGTCGTGTTAAATTTAATTGGATATCGCATTAGGCCAATTAGCATGCCATTTGGCCAATCTGTGACGGTGCCCCAATTGCATCTCAATCTGGCGTAGACCGCACCTGAATCTCGGCTTCGGCCTTCGCCGGTGTGTTAATGAGTTTTGCGAATGCGAAATGCGGCCATAAATGCAATTAAATCTGCAATGTGATCCTGGCGGGAAATTGAAAATTTAAAAGGTCTTGACACCGTAATGCGCTTTAAGCTGTTGCCCGGGGAATCCATTAAGTTGGCTGCCATTCATGAAAAATGCAAATTGCAATCCCAGCTGAACACATTCAACGGGCTACAAAAGACTGTGCCAGGGAAATAATTGCACTGCAAAGGCTGAAGGGTATATGCTCTTACGAATGGTTTTATCATTTTTTCTTTTATTTTAATTTTGAGCACTAATTTCGGAGATTTTCTATTGGTTCCCTTTAATTTTATCTATTTAGGTTGGTATTTAATATTTATACATCTGCTTAGATCATTTCTGGACTTTCTTTGATCCTCGCTTACCGGAAAATAAATTAATTTTTGTAATTTTACTTTGGCTGTATTGTAATTTTTATAGAATTTAGAGCAACAATTTTTGTTGATAAATGATTCAGAAATAAGAATATTTTTCATTTCCTTCTTAAGAAATTAATAATTAAAAGTATAATGCATTTAAACAAATCATTTAAACTGTTGAATAACATTATCATCATACATTCATTACGCACATTCCCAAAACCCAATTAAAATGTAACCAAAATTTGGTAATTAATCCCTAATTAGAATTGCCTCCTCTGCCAGATAATTCAAGAGCCTCAACTCAACATAAATCGCCTACCCCCTTGAACTTAATGCGCTTATCTGCTCCTTGCAGGATGCATCAGTCTAAGGACCCGCCTGGCCTTACCCTTTCACGGTCTGCTGCTCACTTTCATTGCGCAACAATCATTTTGGTTTGGGCATTTAAAACAATGCCAACAATGAGGCCGACCGGCAATATCCCAGCTGCATATATCTGCTGACCAGCCTTCGGGAGGCCGGAGATGCGCATGCAAAGTGCGTATGCGAATATTGGAATCGAATTAATCCTTTATAAGCATTTTTCTCCACTCCACCGGCCGACGTGCTGTGCATGGGCGATAAGTGCGTGCGGTGCCACGCCCATTTCTGGCACTCCCTGCCGCCCCCCCGAAGGAAGCATTGGCATGGCCCTGACCGAGGCGAGCGGCCATCGTTGTTGCCATGTGGGCAGCCAGCTGGATCGCCATGCAAATAATCAATTTGTCGAAATGGGAACGGGTGTGGGTTCGGTTGGGGAATGCCAATGCAAATGCAAATGGGGCTGGAAATGGAAATGAAAATGGCAACAGGCTGGCCGGTCGAATTTGCATTCGTGCTGTGTTAATTTGCTGCTGCTGTGCTTGCAATTTTGTGCCATAAATACATGCTGCAAGCGAGGTTGCCGTTGCTGTGGCTGTTGCTGTTGCAATTGCTGCTGCAATTTCTCCTGCTGCTGATGCAAAAAAAAAAAAAAACAAAAAAAAAAGACAGCACCAACATCGGCGTTGAGTTGAGGACATGCACCCGGGGGTTCCCCGTTTTTTTCATTTCCACCCTCCACCCCTGTATTTTTTGGCCCGCTGTCAAAGAAAGTTAACAATGCGACTGCGACTGCCAAATGTCCCACATTTGCAGCTTGCCAAGCAGTTGGCGCCAAAGCCCCTCCTCCCTTCCGTGTGCGTCCGCGTCCGTGTGTGTGCGGTGTAAATGGGTTTACTTTTATTTCATTTGCTGCTGTGCGTGTGTGTTTGTGTCAAGTCGACACACTTTTGAGCTTGGCAATGTTTTTACTGTTCCACCACCAACAAACAACAATAAAAACAACAGCACTCGGGCGCTTGTCTACCTCAGCCAAAGCTTTGAGCCGTTTCAGCCGCTTGTTGTTGCCAAGCCCCGTGGGTTGAATGAACGTCGAAAACAGCGAAAAATAGTTAGTATATATATAGGATCTCTTTGAGATGGAAAGCGGGTATTGTGAAAGGTTTTATTGCAATATTTTCACTGTTTCATTCGAATTTAATGAATGATTTATATTTACTGAGAATTTAAAGTGTTTTTCCCTTTGGCTAGACAGAAACAGAAATTATCTTTTATTATTTCTAAAAGGAAGTCTAAAGTCTTATCATATGGTTTAGTCATATTTTTAATAAATAATTTATTTTTTAGATTTAAATAATAAACCTATCTACATAGAAAAATGTGCTCTTACTAAGTTAAATCTTTCGCACTTTCAAACTATGCACTTAAAACTGTATATTTGTTAAAAGATTTATTTTTTACAAATATAAAAGCGAGAAGCTACTTGAAAACTATGTACTTTAGTGTTAATTTATTTACCAAACCTCCTAGGAAATAATTAAAAGTTACCTATACTCATTTTATGTTTAATTGCCAATGCTAGCTCGCCTTAAAGTCCTGATTTCAAAGCGAAACAGGCTGTAAGTCCAGCCACTTTGGTTCAATTTGAGGCTCTTAAATAAGACACTTGAGAAGTGGTCACACTTTACCAACTCGACTGGGAAGGATGCTGATTTTCGACACATATTCTTGGCAATTCAGAGGCATATTTGAAGATTTATTCATTTATTTTTTGGCTTCTAGCCGGCACTCCCAAGTCTGAATTTGAAAGAGATTTCTCCCAAGGGGGACTTATGGGGCTTAAAGCCCCGTCCTGGCTTATGGCTTTATCTTTATCCCGGCGGCGGCATAATTTCTCCCAGTGTTCTGGCCAAAAGAGCTGTATGTGCGTGTGTTCCATCTCAACGCACACACACACACACTCGGGAGCCATACAATCACATCCCGCACACAGTCGTATATATTTTTTGCGTTTTATGCCGCTCAGCGGCGCTTGTAGCTCGTTATGTTGATTGGATTTTGTGCCGCCCGCACAAGAAAGTAGTCCGCACACACACATAGCTCACGCACACTATTAAGGCACTTGCCATGGCGGCTGAATAAAGTCAAGTGTTGAGCGCGTCTGTGTGCGGGTGTGCGGGTTTGCATGTGTGGGTGCGTGCCATAAAGCTGGATTCATTTTGATGCCGCCATCGCCGTTGTCGTTGTCGTTGTTGTTGCCGTTGCCGTTGCTGTTGTTTTATTCGCTGCCCTTACGTTTTGCTCCTCGTTTTATGTATGCAAAAAATTTTACACTCTCGTTTTCGCAATATGATTCTGTTCTCTCTTCCTGTCTCTCGCTCGCTTTATTTTCCTGCTAAATTGTAAGTAAGTGGGCTTAGTAGCATTTCGCCGTTTAGGACTCTTTCCCGCCTGCCTGCCTGCGAGTGTGTGTGTGTGATTTTTTTGCAGCGCCAGGATTTGCATAAAGCTCACCTCTGTCAGGCGACTTAGCTTTAACGTTTAAGAGACAGTTTGATAAACATTGAACTCGCAGCGAGTGTGTGCAAGGAAATGAGGGACGATGCCGACCATAAGATACCCGGCACTTGCTTGGGTTCTTGGGGTTCATGAGAGAAGCTCGAAATTAAAAAAAAAATTATTAAAACTGTTTAGACAACGAAATATACATTTTTTTTAAGAATCTTTAGAATCAATTCAATAATGAAAATGTAGTTAAATCATTCGTAAGGAAGCTATCTAAAATAGAAATTTCTTAACAATTTAAAGGCGGAAAGGAAAGTTCCAGGCAGACTTAAAACTGAGCGAGAAGTGGCATAAAACAGCAATGGTTTTCAATCTCTCATAGATTATAGGGTACAAGGAAATCAGTGGGTGGCAACAGCTGATGACACGTTGGGGCCACCGCATTGGGGTGCAGGATTAACAAAGGGAGGGAGAGAGATCGAAAGGTCAAAGTGCGTTGCATACGTGGGTGGTTAGAGCAGAAAGCGAAAATCTCACTCTCAACGAGGGTTGTGTTGGACAGATTCGGAAATAGGAAATATTAAAGGAAACTTTACTCTATTTATTCTACTAAAAAAATAGATATATAAATATAAAAGCGATACTTTTCTGTAAGACGTTATTTATTTTCCAAGAATGTCGCAAATGTGTAAATCTGTTTTATGTGTGATAACTCAAACAAGTAAGTTAATAAGAAAGTTACTGTTTAATTATATACTATGGTTTACAATTTTCATTAGTTAGTAATATTTAATATATTGCTAAAAATAGTTTCAAATAGTATTTGGAAAATTAATACGCTTTAGCTACTTATTAAAAAGGGGAAAATATCTATAGTGCATCTACTTTACTGTTCCCTGTTCCTATATTTTCCGCATCAAATGCGAAAAACTTTCGCAAACTTTCCGCTTCCATCTCGCAAATGTCAGGCCAGGCTTTCGTATCACTCCGGCGACAGGAGCAAAAGGTCACAGCTTGTGTCCAGCCCTCGCCGCCCATCCCCCCCGGCGCCCACTCATAATTAATTGAAATGTCAATACATTGTTTGGGCGACCCAGCGAAAATATTAATGAAAGCAAGAAGCAGTAACAGTGGCAGCGCTGGGGATTTCTGGCTAGGAAGGGATACGGGATGGGATGTGATGGGATGAGGACAAATGTGTGTGCTGCTTCTAATATTAGACCCGAAGGAGACGGCGGACTCATCTATCAAAAAGGACCCTCCGTGTCTGCGCTATTTATAGGATGTGCGGTGTGCGATGTTCGATGTTCGACATTCGACGTGCGGGTGAAATCTGAACTTTAACTGGAAATTAACTCGCATGAAAATTGGCCAATAATTTGCTGGATTTATTGCCGCCAACAAATTGCCCGTTACACGAGGCGGCTCACACCTCGCTGCTCGGCCTCGGATGGGTCAATAAACTAAACGGCACCCCGAAGGCGATAAAGTTGATAGACAGCGGGTGACTGTGGAGGTTGGGGCGTGGCAGGAGTCGCGAGATAAGCGCGATTAGAAGTCCCGTCCCCTTTTGCCAGTCATGCCATGTCCCGTATCTCTCTCCGTATTCGGGGCCCCCCTTAAAAATGCACACGCACGCACACATGCACGGATAAAAAGCCACAAGCACACACACATTCACACCGCTAAATTCACGTACATAAATCACATATTCCAGCGCTTTGCGGCCATTTAATGGCTGTCAAGATAAGCTTTCGGGGCTCTGTTCGGGACCTCATGTCAGTCCCCGTATGTGTGTGTGTGCATATCCTAGTGTGCGTGGCAACCAAAGTAAATAATTGCCTAAACATTGTGCAAACTAGAGGCCAACCGACGGGCAATCCGAAGCCTGTCAAAGTGCATTTTAATGTTACCCTGCTCCCGGCTCCCAGCTCCCTTTTCCCAGTAAATGTTCAGCTGGCACGTCAGGTCCCGAGAAATAAATGCATTATAATCACTGAGACTGGCCGTTCAATTAAATTTAGAGTCGGGTGGAGGCGGACTGGCACTGGAATCAAGTCGGAAAAGTAATGTGAACTTTAACTTTTGCCAAACTTACTTGGTGCCAAACTTGTTTGCTGGCAGACACATCCTGGCAACATATACATATATGAACGGCTATATACAAGCAATATTGATTGGTCGAAAAATCAGAAAACATTCGCTTGTTTGGTCCTTAATCATTTATTGGCCATTGATCATCTACGGCAAACTTTTCCATACGAGCACGACGGCCTTTCAATTTAGTTGATGGGCAATCGGAGTTATCCGTAATAACTTTCTGCCGGCCTGGCTGCTGGCTGCTGGCTGCTATGAAATCTTTCATTTCGCATTTCAATTAAGTTGAAACCTAAGATGGAAGGCTCCGGTGGGAGAGGAAACTTTTGCGAGCCGAAAAATAGTTGGCATCGCGTATACACCCCATTGGCTGCAGTCGATACCCCGATAAAGCTGATACTCCTGTGCATAGAGGTGGCGGACGGAAGTGCTTGGCCAAATGGCCAAATCGTTAACCGAAAGCAGACTCACTTACCGGGACGGGGATTTTATGTCCTGCTGACTCACTCGCCCGCTGGGTGACTTGCAGAGCCCCCAACTCTCTCCCTTGGCAATGCCATCGCATTTTGGTTTCATTGTCAATTGACACTTTTTGTTGCCTCCGCTGGTGTCGCTGGCGATTTAAGCTGCAGCTGCAGCGACTTGATTGCATTTTCACAGACTGCAGAGTGGATTGGATGGAGGGTTGGAGGATTGCAGGATGGCCATGGCGCCCCCCGTTGGGCCAAGAGCTGCTGCTGGCCCCCATCAGCTGGCTGTTTGTTTTATGGCTCAGTGGCAACTGCTTATTGCTTTCGGTTTGCTTCAATGATGGCAACGTGTGCGCAGCTCCCTCTTGCCTTATTTTTTCCTCTTCCGCCGTAACGTCAACAACTCTTTGTTGTTTACGGCTGAAGTTTTTGAGCGCTGCGCTTGTTGCGAGTTAACGCTGCAAATTGAAATTGTTGCAAGTTGGCCCGATTTATGTGAGGCTGAGGCGTCCGCAGATCCACTTGCGCTAATTAATTGCCGCAGGAAATTAATATCAACTTAAATGTATTTAGTGTTGATTAATGCATAATTGATGCGGAGCCCTGACCAGGTGCAAAAACTTCACCTCTTCTGGGGGAGGCAAAAGTTGACATTTTTAGCTTCATTAATCATTCAAGCGGGTTCAATGGGGGATGGGCGAAGGCAGCCGAGTTGTTATTAATTACAGAAATGGCATAAAGCTCAACTGAGCAAACATTCAAGTCAATTACAAGGGCAGGGCAAAGGGAAGTAGGGCGCGAAAAAAAGATAGCAGGAAAAGGGTGAACGAAGGACTTAAATAAAATTGTTGGCAAACTTATGAAACTTCGCTCTTCCGGGAAATGCCAATAAACACAGAATTCCCGGTATTCGATTAAAGAGCTTGTTTTAATTAATAGAAATATATCGAAATAGTCTGAACGATGTGCCTTTTACAGCCGAAATTAAATCCCTAAAATATTTCAAAACAGGGAAATGGCCATAAATCGGGCATACGAGGAATTCGATTCGTGTTGATTAAAAATCCCTAACGGCGCTCATTTAAATTAATTTACCTGCCGCCCGTATAGAGCCAAATAATTTTCATAATCCGGCCAGCGACAGCGAAAGCATTTGCATGCCCCACACGGATGGAAATTCCAATTAAAACGCATGAGCCGAAAATATTTAAAATCATTTCTCGCCACTTGAATGCAGAATGTGGCCTAATCCGCACTCCATCCCTCTCTGCTATTTGGCACTTTAAAATTTGATACAGCATCAACAACGTGGCACAAACTGTGGCCAAAGTTTGTCCAGCAGCCCCTGCTCCTCGCCTATCCGCTCCCGGAGTCCCGGAGTCCTGGAGAGTTTCCTCCTTTTGTCCGCCTGGCCATAACCAGAAAATGACAAAAGCCATGTCAACAGCATGTTTAAGGGTTCGGGGTTCGAGTTCCAGTTAAGACAATGCCCTGGGTGTGTATCCGTGAACTACACTCCACTCCTGTTAGTGTGTTAGTGTGTGTTGTTTGTGTCCTTATCCGTGTTGCTTGTGGCCAGAGTCTTACGAGCGAAACAAAACTTCTCCGCCTGGCCCGGGCCCAATTCAGTTACTTTTCCCAGTCCGGCCAACAATGGACACGATAATTTATTCATATTTTGCCGGCCACACACTATCCCCACCACTCCTCCGACTCCGACTCCGATGCGAGGCGATGTGTGCTGGATGAATTTTTAAATAACCATAAATTTCTAAATTTACACAAGAGACACCGAAGACACATTGCACTTGCGATAAGCCGCACACCAAACAAAAGGGACACGACACGGCCCGGCAAAGCGAAAAGGGAAAAAGTGAAAAATCTCCCAGCAAACAATGGAAATTTTAATGAATATTTTCGGGTCGAAGCCTGGCCTGGCGCTGCCTTCAGAGTGTTGATAATTGCCACATAAATTTGCCCGGCACGTATGCACAGGAGGAGAAGCAGCGGAGGCGAGGAAACTACAAGATATTTTATTATAAACATAGTGTCAGCACTGACCAAACACTTTGCTAAATATTTATACATTTGCATAATGCATGCAATCAAATTTTCTCACACGACCCGGGATCGAGGGGTGGGAGGACGATGCTGATGTGTGGGCGTCAACTGAAGGTCGCCGCCGGCTGACTATAAATATTCAACGAGTTATTTGCCAAGAATGTACTTCCACAAATAACATGTGCACGCCGTGATTTCAAATTGGCTTCAGGAATGCTGGCAAATATTTGAGTTCCTGCTTATTGGGATAACAGGATGGGATGGGGATATGTCTATGTTTCTATGAAATCTGCAAACCATTCCATTCATTTAGCATTTTGCTAAATTAATTAGAGAGCGCTTCATTAGGTTTCCGGGATGCTTTGCATATTTTATAGGACTTTTATTTTTCTGAAAATATTAGTTTTCGTTTCTAAATGTTTATCTTTTTCTACAGTTGAAATTCTTCGCCTACTCTAAACCCAGCCAATGTTATATTAAATAGAAAGATATCAAGCTTAAATATATTTATAATTCTAGGTATTCATTTATTTAAATATTTGATTGTTTTAATAACACCCTCTTAATTCCTCCTCCCTTAAGCATTCAAATATCCCACAAACTTATGAATTTTTCGACGCAAAGTGTTTGCAAATTGTTTGCTGGCGGCGTGTTCTGTGAGAAGCTTTTGTGGTTTATTATAAATATCATTGAATTCGAGAGTGTTTACCCATGAGTCTCATCAATTGCACGACGCACACACAGAGGCACGTCGCCGTGTGTATGGATTCACACACGCACACACTCGCAGCTGTCTGGGGCTGCCTTTGGTTTTGGTTTTGGCATTAGTGCCAAGAAATTTTGCGGAGGGGCAAGGCCAACTAATTGCGGCGACATAACTTGTTGCGCCCCTTTGGAGCCACGCCCTCCGCGCTCGCCCGCCTGCATGTGTGTACATTACGTATACGTAATGTGCGCCGCAGATAGACGGACATGGCGGCTGTCGTCTGTCTAAGAACTATGGCCAACAGCGAATTGCATTAGTCCTGGTCTGTGTGTATGTGGTGTGTGTGTGGGGGTAGTTAGAGGGGGTGCCCGAGGCCACATCGATTGTCTCTTGTTTACAATAAACAGAGTCAAATGTCTCCTGGTTGGCAGGCAGCCTGACAAGCATTTTTGTTTGATTTGCCAGGCTAATGAAATAAATATCAATTGGCAACTAGGGGCAAGCGAGCAGAAAGCCTGGCAAAAATAAAGCTAGGAGACCAAATGCCAAGGGAGGAGCAGAGCGCAGAGACTCAAAGAGAAAAGCTCTCAAAGAAGAGAAAGAAACTCGGAGTTTGTGCACACAATTTCAGCAAAGTAATTAAATGAAAAGAGTAAATTCCAAAGGAAACCTGATCCGGATACCACAACATTTTCAGCCAGGCTAAATGCATTTCAAGTCAGAAGAGCAGGAAAAGCTGATTTTATGAAATAACCATAGTTTCATATCTCGCTCAGCACACTCAACACAGAACTTCAGCTGCCTGAGAATATTTTGAAAACAAAGGAAACTAAGAGGAATACAAGATACACGAGGAAACCTGATCTCTCAGAGCAATTTAAAGTTGGCGAATTCTCGGGGATTTTTAATGGGCTCTCAACTTGTGTGAGCGAAGTTTGAATACGTAGTTTAAATTTCACATTTTATTTGCGTTCGAGAAACCCTCTTCCGCATTTTACAATTCCATAGTTGACATCCTCCCCGAGGCTATATACATAAAATCGTAATATCCGTATAAACAGTTTGACAGCCAGACGCATCCTCGGAGAGTTACTCGAAACCTCTTGATGGCCAATAACCGGCAGCATGTGGCCAGCCACAAAATGGGATCCGAGTCGAGTCGGAAAAGGGTTCTTGAACCAACTCCGATTCCGCTTCTGGGGGCTGCGGTGTCCGGGCCAAGAGCTTAATAAAATTATGTGACGATGATTGCAGCCGGAGAGCGGGTCCAGTCCCCCAACCCATTCCGAGGCTTCTGCTGCTGCTGCTGCTGCTGCTTGGCTGCCACTTGAAAAACGCATTAAGGCTGCAGTTTTGTGCGGCATTCGTATATTATATATATAAATATATGTATATAATGCGCTCTTGTATGGCTGCCCTATATGCATGCCAGAGTGGTTTGTTGATTGCATGTTAAAAGGCCTTCGCCTGCGACTCTTCCACTTCCACTGCCACTGGTGCTGCCTCTACTGCTGCTGCTGCTGCTGCTGCTGCTGACGCTCTTTTTGCCATGAAATTTAATTAAAAACTTGTGTGCCATGAAATTACATTTCAACGTGAGTTTCCTCCCCGAAACTGTGTGTGTGTGTGTGTGTGTGTGCACCGGTCGGTCCCTGGCGCCTCAAAGGTACCTGAGTTGATTTTTATGTAAAAATGTTCAAAAGGATTTCCCCGGCGCTCCGGGAGGAGAGCGAGCGACTTCCGTTCGAGATGAAGCCGTTTGTGGCCGCTGCACCAGCCATGATCTACTGCTTCTCGGGCAATGGAGACAGAGGCTCCCTGGGCAATTATTAAATTGGTTTATCAGCCATTAAGCGGGTAAATTAAACGGGAAATATATGTTTTTATCGATCCGCAGTCGCAGCCCTGAATTATTGAGTACTCCGTGCATCCGGCATTCCATTTGTTAATTTTCGCAAAAATATTGACAGCAGAAATCAATTTATCAGATGACATTTTATTTGCAGGCTGACCCCCGGATGCCCGAATGCCCGGATGCCCGGATGAGAGGAAGGCGGACAGCCGTGTGGAGCTTAATCCCACTATAAGCGAGCCGTAAATTCGTACGACTTTTCCCCAGCATTAAGGCCACCTGTGCCTTTGGCCAATTATGCTAAGCTAGCGCCCGAGCTGAACCGAGCTCAAGTCATAATTTATTTACAAGCAATTCCCCATTATGAATGCAAATCTCAGCTCACTGCTGCTGCTCTGCAATCAAATTGCAACACCTTTTGTTCGCCCGCTGCTCGCGGCATTTGTTATGCAAAAATCGCTGAGCTCCGCTTTGCATATTTCAATTAAGCATTACACATACGCCCTGTGCAACCGGAGAGCAGGATAACCAGAGAACAGGACGGATACAAACACCAACCCGAGAAGCAGCTGTGATACTCTCTTGAAAATCCGCTTAAAACTTATTCAATTAAAGTTGCCGCCCCGCGGCCACAAGCCAGACGACAAATTCGAGTCGTAAAAATGGCGAGGCAAATGGCGACCAGAGCAAACGAGCAAACAACAACGGCAAATGCCATAACTACGAGCATGCCGCATAAAAATATGCACATAAAGTGTGTATAATATTGGCGGCGGTCCGAGGAGTGCAGTTGCAAAAAAGTGGTAAGACCCAGAGCCAAGGCACCCAGGCAGCACACACAAATGTGGCAAATAAATCAGCAGTCGCTCCCATGTGCCGGCGCTTGTTGCCCATTTGCTGGCTTTATTTACGTGACTCCGTCCGCAGGGCGGAGAGCATGCAGAAAACGACAGCTGTCAGTGGGACGGGGAGGCGTTCTTGGAAAACTTTCTAATTCCAGGAATTGCAATCAGCTGGCAACATCTTCGAGCAGTCACAGCTTAGGTAGTGTTCCAAGAATCCTCCTCCGTAGCCTCTATAATGATGGCTACATCTACTGAAGAACTATTTATAGTCGGTACTTGAGGAGCTTAGATTCACATGTGAAAACGGGAATTTCTTGGAAGGGAAAACTGACAGAATTTAAGAGGAAATCCAGAGTGCATTTCCTGTTAGCATCTGCTTCTTCTTTTTGAAGGATGATACCACTTATTTCTGGAATCCTTTCTAATTGAATGCTAATTTTAGTTTTAAATGTCCTTCCTGGGATACTTATGGAACTTAGATTCGTATGTGGAAATGGGTATTTCTTGGAAGGGAAAACAGACAGAATTTATCAGGAAATCCAGAGTGAATTTTCTGCTAAAATCAACTTATTCTTGATTGGGGTAAATACTACCTATTTCTGGAATACTTTCCAATTGAATGCTAATTTTAGTTTATCTAACCTTGAGAATGAGAATGAGAATTCCTTGGAAAACGAAATTAACAAGAAGACCTGAATGCATTTCCTGTTAATATCAGCTTGTTTTCCCCTATACTATATCTGGATATATTTTCAATTGAATGTTTATCTTAGTTTTATCTATCCCTTCTTGTGTAATTATAAAGCTTAGTTTCATTTGGGGTAGTGAGAATTTCTTGAAATTAACAGGTAGACTAGAATGAATTTCCTGTTAATATCAGCTATCTTTCTCTTCTGACGGTTGATTGCGAAGTAGACTATTTCTGGATTCATTTTCAATTGAAAGCTAATCTCAGTTATATTCATCCTTATTGGGGTCCCTGAATGGATTTATTGATTTGTTTTCTGTTTTATTTATAAAGTTGGCTGTTACGGCTGTTCATATAACACTTGTTTCGAAGATATTCCGTTTCCTTATCCTCTCTCAGTGCCTACACATTCCTCTTTCCTGTTTAATGGCATTTCTAAAATTTTTCCTGCTTTTGTTGGCTGACAATAATCTGCAAATCAGCATTGAAAAGGAATTCACAGACCGCCTGACCACCGAAAAACACTCAACTTAGCAAATCAAAAAGTTTGTGAAAAACAAAAATATGAGCTGACAGGGACGAAAATAAAAAAGAAGCCAAACTCAGCTAAACAGGCAAATATTTGCTCTGATTCGGTTCCATTTTATTTTCGAAAAGGCTGGGTCGCGGGGGGTGTCACTATTTTTATTTTATTTTACTTTATTCTATTTTATTTTATTTATTTGCCGTTGGCCGCAGACGCCACAACAAAGCGAATTTTTAGACGCCATACACGGACGGCTCGGTGTGTCTGTGTGTCTGTGAGCGAGTTGGGGCACTATGCCGGAAACGTGACTTATTTGAAATTTATGTACTTTTTAGCCAAGCGCCTGGCAAAAAGCAAAGCGTACCCTAGTCAGGAACCGAAAAGGAAAACAGCAAACAGTGGGTTTAAAAAAACGGCAAACAGTGCAATTTATAGAGTAAATTTCGCCCTTATCTGTTGTTTTTCATTACTTTTGGGGATTTTTAATTATTTTTTGGCTTGTTTTCTGTGTGTGAGTGTGTGTTAGCCGGGGTTTAATTAGAAAAACATACAAGAATAAAGCCCGCGAGCGAGGGGGGATGTGTGCAATATGCAAATGCATTCGCCGAACAACAACAATTCACAAATTGAAATCAACGAGCATACAACTTGATAGGTTTTTGTTTGTTCCATTTTCGTCCTGCCCCGCTGCTCTTTCACCCCGCTGGCTGGCCCTGTCCCTGCTCCGTGTGCTCTCCTTTCCGGCTCGCTCGTTTCGTTTTTCAGCTCGTGTCACACACGCTATTCACTTGTTGTTGTGCTCGCTGCTGTTCGACATGCATCGATTACATACACGGGGAGGCAGCGGGGTGCCGGGCAGCCAGGCTGCCGAAGGATGTGGCTGGCAGGAGCAGGAGGAGGAGCAGGAGCCGGAGCGGGGCAGGACGAGCAGCGACATAAGTCACGAAGCTTTTGCTAATGATGAGGGCCTTGATGCTTTTTCAATTAACCAAATGTGTGACATACGGCAGAGATTGCAGGCGGGTATCGGGAAATGGGGGCAGGACTGTGACTGTGTGACTGTGTGAGACAGCGACAACAACTTGGCCTGGCACAAATCAAAGTGAAAGCGGCCAAAGAATAACTCGAGCATTAAGCAGGCCAGGTTTTAGTTTTCTCATTAGGTTTCCCCTCTGGCGTTTTCCTCTCTAATTTTCTCCCCATCATAGCTTGGCCCAATTATGGCTCAGCCGCCAGAGATGCCGCGGCGTTTGATCAAGATCTTCGTGGAGAGTGGCCTGCCCGAGATCCGCCGTATCGAGGATCAGGCCGTGGGTGAGCTACTGCTGCGTTCCCCCCGGAAAATGATGCAGGACCTCGAGCTGACGAGCTCTCCGCCACGCGGAGATAGTGAGGCCACCGGAAACGAGAGTGGAGGAAAGGAAGAAGGAGGCTCAACACCAGCCGATGAATAAGCAGCCAATAAATCAACTTGTGCCAAGCACTTGCTTATTAATATAATCCGCTGAACTACAGACGCACCCATTTAACCCTAATTTGCATTTATGTGAGCTGGGCCGGGCCGGGGGGAAGCTGTGTGGCCAGTTCTGATTACCTGGCAAGCTCTTTGTCTCTTTCCGCAAAATGGCAATAAAAGCAATTCGCAAAAAATGTATGTATGTTTACCGAGTGTGTGTGTGTTCTCAGCAGAGGCCCACACACAGCCACAGTCACAGCTTTAGCCACACCCACATGGCCAGCCTAACGGAGGAGGGCGAGGGCTACTTATAAACTCACCTTAATTAAACGTGATTAAGTAGATTTCCTCGTTTTTCTGCTCGACGAACTGTTTAGTTGTCGATGGCCCCGTGCAGGTGTGTGTGTGTGTGTGTGTGTGACCTGTGCTTATTAGCTGCCATTTATTGTTGTTCTTGTAAGCTGGATAGGGTATAATACTCGTACATGGCTTGCCCGTTGCTGTTGCCGGGCATTAAGCTGAAATACCAGCAGCACTTGTAAATAAAATGCTTTGGCAAATGAATAACAGAGTGGCGACCAAGGGACCAAGGAAAGTCGGACTAAATAAGTAATTACCAGATAAAATATATTATTAAACCCAAAATCAATCCCATATTACTGTAGCTTTACAGAACTACAATAAGTAGAACAAATTATGTATAAGTTAGCCTCTATATATTTAATACTGGTGTTAATAAAAATAGGAATTGCATAAATAAGCTAAATATTCTGGAAGCCCAATAAATCCTTAGGAGTTTAAGAATAAATTATAAATTAATGTTTCTCTAAGAAACAGTTTGCAAGTGACAGCTGTTTATCTATTAATCTAAGTAATTAAAATGAAGTTACTTCATTAATCATTTATCATTCGGGATTAATTAAACATACACACTCCCCAACTTATAAAGATTCAAAGCCCGTACAATCTACGATTAATTTGAGCAAAGTATATAATATTTTTTATACCCAAATATGCACTCAAGAATCTCAAATCGTTTTGAAACCATTTGTGCTACAAGTGCCAATTTCAGATTTTAAATTGCTTTCCCTGACCAGAGTATCTGTGCGGCCAAAAGATAAAATTAAAGCAGATTCCTTTTCCCATGTCTAATTTGGCCCCAGGAAACACTTGAAATTAGTTCGTTCCGCAAACAATTCGCCACTATGCCTCCCAGGAGGGTATTCAAGTTTTCGGCTCAACCCAAATTAGCATTCAATTTTCATGTTTTTCCCTCTTATTGTCGGATGCCAGGGCTTGGGCTGGGTTCTGGGCTCTGGCTCTGGCTCTGGCTCACGTTGTTGTAATTTAGTTTCATTTGTGCACGAAAATGAATTTGTATTATTGTTTGCATTAATTTGCCTTATTAATTACGTTTATGCTTCTGACTATTATGTTTTTTTGCTCAAGCTCAGGCTCAGGCTCCCACTACCGCCACTGCCACCGCCACCGCCACCGCTCCGGTTCTGCTTTCTTCCACAGGCTTTCCCTGCCAGCTTCCCGGCTCCCAGGGGGTAATTCGAGCATTGGCTGTGCGGGCAATCAAATAAATAATGAGACGGCGACTGTGGCTGTGGCTGCCGCTGTCTGAGTTCCCAGTTCTCCGTAGTACGCAGTTCTCCGTGCGGAGTTCCCCAGCTCCCAGTCCGCCGTCCGCCGTCCGCCGTCCGCCGTCCGCCGTCCGCCGTCCGTCCGGCGCTGTCGTCAACTTTGTTTAATATGCGCAAAACGTCGCAGAACTTTTGCAGCTACTTGTCGTCAACATCGTTGCCAGCGTCTCCTCCAATCTGCCCCTTGGTGTTGTTGCTCTTGTTGCGATTGTCTATGGCAACTTGCCTTTATTATTTGTTGCTGCTCGTCTGTATTTCTATAATTGCCTTTTTGCCTTTGTCTGGCCCAACGTCAAGTATCTGTATCTGTGCTGTGTATCTGGTTCTGTATGCCTGCCTGCCTGAGTATTTCAGCATTTTCAGCTGTCCTGCTTATGAAATTCAGTCTTTGGTGAATCAAGTTCGCTGACAGATTTCAATTTGCCCTCGGCCGGTGTGTGGGGGAAATGCAATTTTCAATTTCCCATCAGCTGCTGCACGTGCAGTGCAATTTGGCCCGGTCTTAACTTAATTGATTGCCGATAGTTGTGGCTTTGAAGGCTGCAGACATCGCTCATACGCCTCGTGCGCGCAGCCGAAGGAAACAGTTTACAGCGGAAAAGGCAGTCGCATTTTCCGGGAGCCCCGTTGCCCGTAGCTGACTTTTGAACTTTCCTTTCCCGTGGCACTCAAACACACTGGCACACTCACCGCCCAGCTCACACTCGCTTTGAATGACAGGAAAGAAACAACTTAAATGTCAACCCGATGAAGCCGAAGCACTCCGCCGTAAAACTCGCATTGCACGGCACAAAAGCCCGTCAACCTCAAGCAGCGCACTAGGCCACGCTGATTTATACACAACAAAACGGCTCGGAACAACACAGCACGGCACACAG
>VNKF01003761.1:0-18957 GCA_008044355.1 Drosophila lacteicornis
GGTATTTGTTGTTGTTGTTGTTGCATTGCATGCTACGGATGCGGCCTTGAAGCTTTATTAAATTCATCAGCGCTCGTGTGTGCGTGGTCTTTTGTGAGTGTGGGTGTGTGATAGAGAGAAGGAGACAGAGAGAGAGGGGGAGAAACGGTATTACAATCGATCTTAAATATTGCAGTTATTTGTAAAATACAAACTTTCAAAAATAATTAATATTACTTATTTGAATTAGCTATTATTTATCAACATGTTTATTTTTTTAGAAACTTATTATTGTACTGATTGTAAAGTAAAATGAAATATCAAATCAAAAATTATTTTCAAGAACTTTAAGAAATTAGTCTTATCTATTGTAGTACCGATTTTAACACCGATTGAATCACAAACAACACAGATAGATTCACATATAGTGCCATTTCACTGCAACATATTTTTACATATTGAAAGAAGGTGATGCACGAACAGCTGATCCGGCTTTGTTTACATTTGGAGTGGGGACGACTTTCGTCGACGAAGACTTTCTATTGTGACGCTTGAACGATGTCAACGGCTTGTCCTCATCAAAATTAGCCAACTCATTTAAGGACTCTATAATATCCAAGCTTGGAGTTCCGAAACCTTGTATATCAAGGAAATATCGGCTGCCTTTCCTCCGCGACCGCAAAGCAGAAATATTTTTTCTTTATTTATGTATACAAAACTTTGGGACGAATGGTAAATGTTTCGTCCGTTGATATTGGATGACCTCATTCTCCTTATGGGAGACCCCGTGTAAAAAAAAGGACCATCCTCGATAATGTAGCAGAATGTTGCAGTGGATTTGAAATAGGGTTGCATGATATTTAAAAAAATATCGTATCAATGATATTGTCATTTTTGAAATATCAAAATGATTTTTTAAATAAAATTTTTTTTTTTTTTTTTTTTTTTTTTTTTTTTTTTTTTTTTTTAATAGGATCAGAAAGCCTTTAGAAATCTCTTTCTCTCTATCTCATTATTCGTATACATTACCTCTCTATTGATCCTAATGACCCATATGAATTCATTCAAACAAAACTAACAATACAAATACTTCATATTAAGCTTTTATTACTTAAAGCAATAGAAGATACTGTAAGTTTACGTAAGTTAAAGTTAAAATTATTTCCAATATTGTTTCGCCAGTGACTTTAAAAATACACGCTGTGTTACGTGCCGATCATTCATACGGCTGCGTGAGTCGCACACTACACATTTAATTGCCGAAGCCATCCTTTCTAAGGATACAGATACCTGGTATTATCAGATAGCGTAGTGCCAACTTAGACAAATGTGGCATGGTCTGCTGTTGCGAAGTCTAATGCTGTATTGGGTCAGCTTCCCAATTACTATTTGGCAAAGAAATATATAAGTGGAACTCCTTTTCGTAGGGGCTGTCCGAACTTCGTGTTTGCTGAATGCTCCGATTGTGAGCCTCAAAAATACTTTCTATCAAAAAAAATATTTATATATCGATATTACGGCTTAAAAATATGATGATGAAAATATTTATTTTTTCGCAAATATATCGATATTTTGATATATTTTCGACAACCCTAATTTGAAATCAAGGAATTAAGTTAATCATAGGAATCAACTTGTAGATATTAATATCGCTTATTAAGACAGCAATTTGGTAAAATGTCAACTGAACACCATAAAGATATTTGGATTTAAGAGCAGTTCCCAAAGGGATTATCTCATAGTAGGATGTGGGACTCTTACCTGCAACACGTAACAGTTCAGCATCGACGAGCTCATTGAGATCGGGCTCCTCGCCGTACCAGAATATCCACAGCTCCTTGGCGGCGGCCAGCGAAAGGGGCGGGTGGACCTTGGTCGAGGTGGTGATCTCGAAGGTTAAGGCATTCGGGTCGGCGTTGTCCGTCTTGGTGGACTGCACCCTCCGCCACACGCATAGCATGTCCGCCTGGATGCATCGCGAGTAGGAGCGCAGGATCGGGTCCGCCAAAGGATCACTGGACGCGTTCGGCAGTTCCCCGTTAACGAACTTCCGCCATTTTATTCCACATAAATCAGTCTGCAAAGAAAAGGCGTAAGTTAATCACTTAGTACGTAATTAAAAGCCAGGCAATTGTAGTACACATAATGCCAAATAGGTTCGGTAACATTCCCCCCACTGATAACCACCGCGTCATCTAGCCAGCCGTCTTTATCTATAGAACACTGCTTTCCTATCATTATTTGCCCCGCCATGACGAAAACTTTAATGTCAACACCAGATCCACGTTTAAATGACGTACTAGTACTAGGAATAGCGAAGTCTCCCGATTTAAGATTTGTTATTCCAGCTGCCTAGAGAAAATCATGAAAAATGTGATCCAAGCAAGCAGATGCGATTGATTTAGGTTGCTTTTATGGAGAGCTATCATAATAAATCGATAATCTGTGCTGATTTATAGCTCATATCTGTCAGCTGAAAAGACTTCTTTTATTGATATGGGGCTTCTTTATTCAAATTAACATATTCATTAAACAAAAGGCAACTGTTATATACTTTTTAGTCTTAATTAATAAAAATGTCAATAAAATTAGTTTGCTTAACTTATAATAGCCTGTTAAAGATTAAATATACATATTTCTAATGTATGGAATCAGAGAATTTCACAATAATACGCAATACTTTATGAAATCTTATAGGCTAACTGCCTGGATAGCTTATAATAATATTAAAATAAAGTCTACATCACTTTCTGACTCACAGAACCTTTGATTTTACAAGGTAAGCGTTTATCAGTTTTAAGAGTGAACAATAATCAGCAGTAATACCCGATATTCTCACGATTTGTAAATCGTTGAGGTCACTGAATAAAATATAATTGATGTTTCATTAAAGAGCATTATTTAAGCATGTTTAACACAAAAACCTCAAAAATTACCATTAAGTTTGTAATTTAAAATTTTAATAAGTTAATTTTTAAGATTCTTAGACCTTTTAATTCAAATGTATTGATAAAAAATAAAGTTATAAATATTTTTTAACTTGCCAACAACGCTCATTCCTTGATTTTACTACAGCCTATGCAAAAAAGAAAAAAAAAAGAAAAGAAAAGATAATCATCTTGAATTGTTGCCCACTAATTCAGCAGTGTTGCGAAATGCCCCAAAAACACAGACTCAGGCACTCATACACATGTAAAATACATTCCTCACTGCACTTGGCAGCTACAACAACAAAAACAATAGCAACAACATAAATAATAAAAACAACGAAGCATAAAAACGACCAAAGCGAAGCTCGAAACATCTTCCGCTGCCTCGCAACTCAAAACAAAAGCACGAAGAGGGAAAAGAGAAAAATAGAGGCGATGGGGAAGGTGGAGGTGGAGAAGAGAAGAAAAAGAGGGAGCTGCAGCAGAGCCAGACAAGAAAAACAAGAAGAAAAAGTCAGCCAAAAGAGCGAAAAAAGAAGACTGACTAACTGGGCTCTTTGGCTTTTCAGTCTTTCGGTTTTTCTTTTTTTTTTCGCTGTTTGGGGTCGTCATTGGCGGCTTCCGTTGAATTCAGACTGAAGTTGTTTTCCAAAGTATACAGCTTATACATAGCTCCAGTATTTCTACTTTAAAGTTAACTAATAAAGTCACAGAAATAAATAATTCTAGCAAAATTAATTGCATTTTATTGTCTGAAATAGCTTGGAATATGTTTAACCAGGAATAACGCGATAAAACAAAAACGAAACCGCAAACCAAAACATGCCCTAACCTTAATAACTAAAAAAATAACAGTTAGCAAAAAAAAAGCCAAAGTAAAGCAAGAGATAGTCATAAAAGCAAAAAAACAAATATTGCTTTTCCAAATCCACAAGTTTTCTTGAATAAATTATATCTTAAAATCCAAATTCTTAAAGAAAATATTTTCCAATAAATATTATTATAATATCTACACTCATTCGTCATCCAAAACCAAATTATAATTAAAACTCATACCGGTCACCGTATACAAAATCGAATCATTACTCATATTTATTGTTTAATCACTAGCTTGAATACAAAAGACGGATTAATAAAGTTAATAAAAATTCCTCGGCTTGTTTAGCATAAACTCAAAAAATCGTATAAGACTCTGAATAATGAATTTAGTATTGATACATCGACTTAGACTTTGAGAACCTCTGTTATTATTATTATTATTTATTTCGATAAATTCCTAACGCTACAGTATTTCCACTATTATCTTAGCACGCTAGTCACAGCTGATTTTAAACAATTTTAAATACTTATTTACTAAAATTTATGTCATTACTTAATATTAACATTATTTAATTGTTATATTAGCCTTTGTAAAGATAAAGAAAAATATTCGTAGGGGAACTTAAAATACAATTTTAATATAACCTTGATATTTTTGTTTTATGTTATTTTTTAAATGCTTAGAACAAAAATAATAATTAAATTTTTTTTTTTTTTTACATTAATTAAGTATTTTTATGAATTTTAGTGAAACTATTTATGACTTTTAATGTAACTTTTAGATATTACAATTTTCCTATGAAATAAAATAGAAAACATCGAAATTTAGTGATTATGGAAAATTATTTTTTTTTTTCTTTCTAATTTTTCAAATAAGAAAACAAAAAAAAATCCTGTAACTAGAACTGCTTGATTGTGTATGGCAGTGGCAAGCAGCGAGCGGCAAGCAGTTGCCGTGCCCAATCAATGGGCCAAAGCGAGATGGAGCCAAAATAAATAACTGCACCTTACACTCATACAATAGCGCACCAGCACGCACACAATCGCACCCAAAGGTATTCCCCCAAACCGGCCATCGTTCGTGCTATCTCGCTCTGTCTCTATCTTGACGACAAAAATGTTCCACATTCTTCCGCTGCCTCTCCAAGTTGTTAATTTTTTTTGTTTTGCCATTTTTTCTGTGTTTTAATTTTCGCTCTCATTTGTCTCGCTGTGCTTTTCCTACGTTCACTTAATTTCGTTTTGGCTTTTATTTTTGGGCGAGCTATCTCGTAGGTTGCCTTTTTCTATCTTTTATCTGCCCACTGTCTATCTGCATCTCGCTCTCGCTCTCGCTCGCTTTTTGCAATCCTTCAGCTGCGACGGGCGAGAGAGTGAGACAGGGAAGGGGCGGCGGAGAAGGAGAGGGAGAGCGTGTTTCCCACTCTTTTGCTGTTATCATTCCGACATGCTTTTTGCTTGTGTTTGTTCACGCGCGCGTGCCTCTCAAGTTCAAACTGCTCTGCTGGGCTCTCTCTCGCTCTTGCACTTGCCCCCTCTCCAACACTATACTGACTGTCTCGCTCTGGCGGCTCTCGCTCTCTCGGAGAAAGTTTGGCGCGTTTGTTATTGTTTCGTTATTTCGTTGTCGTCGCGTTTCTTTGGCGTCGGCCTATGTTTCCTCTCTCTCTCCCTCTTCACCCACTTTTGCCGCTCTAAACTCCCAAAGAGAGTTGCATGAAGAGCAAGTGTGGGGAGCAGAGAGAGTAAGAGACACAGAGAAAGAGTGGAGCAGGAGCACGTTGACTTGGTACGCATTGTCGTCGTCATCGCTGCCTCTTCTTTGCCTATTTCTTTTGGCTTTTCCTCAGCGTTCCGCTTTTTTCGGTTTTCGGCTTCTGTGTGTCTTCTTTCGCCTCCTCCTCCTCCTCCTCCTCATTCTCTTCATCTTCACCGCCCTCCACCTTCCTCTTTCCACCGCGAGATTCATTAAAGAAATATGCCAAAGAGGAGAGACAATAGCAATAGCAACAGCAACAGTAGAGGGGCCAACAAACTAGTCGTAGTCTTCTCATCTCTCTTCCCTCCTCTCTTCTTGGAGAGGTGGAGAACCTGTTATGGGCCACAAAGTCACACAGTCACAGTCGCAATCGCAGTCACAAAGTAACAAAGTCAGAAAGTCACAGAGCAACAGCCGCCAAGTTGCCACAAAGACAACCGTTTAACTGAACTACAGTGAAATCACCACTTTTATTTACTATTCCCTTGGATTCAGATGCCATATCCACGATATATCATTGAATCGTGATCAAGGCATCTGGAAGGTTTAAACTTTAAAATAAATAAATAAGGATAACATTACGCAAATCGAGAAACTGCGAAAACAAGATATTACATAGCTGGCTTTTATTAAATTAAGGAGGACGTCAAGAAAGATACCTTAGATAATGATAATAATTTAAAAAAGATTTTTAGATCTTTAAGGTATCTTTTATTTATATTCCACCTTTAATAGTTAGTAATAACTAAGTCTAAAGATAAAAAGATACTTTCAAGAGCCACAGATACTTTCTAAATAGATGGAATATCAAGTACACCAAAAAAAAATCATTATAGAACCTATACGATTGTTACATGAATTCTATACTCTTGAGTATGAAAAATTTCTTAATAAGATGCCTATCAATTTAATACTACAGAAGTATACATTTTATACTGATCTGCACCAATATTTCATAATAATCACTAACGCGACAAACAGAAAAGCACTAAATTCCAGCTAACGCGATATGTTATCGAATTTTCGATGTAGGTTCGTATAAAAATAATACTCCAAAATACTCATTTGAAACTATAGAGTATAAAAACAAAACTTTGGAGTATACATTTGATAGTTTGAAGTATAAAATCTATACTAAACTCGTTATACTGCTTGAGTATACTTTTAAGACAACGCGTAGAAAGGTTAAACTCTTGTTTTTTTTTTTTGGGTGTAGGATATCAAGTAATATTTATCTAAGAGTTCCGTCTGTTCGAATTCGTTCTGGGATCCTAAAGAAGATCCTAGATTAATAAAAATTTGTATTTTCTTAAAATCTTTATTTTTTTCCTTAAGTATCTTGTAGATGCACAAACTAAATAAAATTCAATCTAAAAATTAAATCTTATAGGAATAAAATAAGAACTGTCTCTCAAAGAGGGAAAACTTGGATTTCTTAGGTCTTAGGATTTAAAGTTTTGTCTAGTAGTTTTACCCAAATTACAATAAATATCTAAAAAAAAGTATTACATAAAAAATATTAAACCGTTGTATCCCTAAATTAATATACAATTTTATTTGCCTTTTTCCATGAAATATTAACGGAATATACAAGAAGCTTCTACAGTTTTTGTGATTTCTAATGCTCGTCCGCTCCTAGTATTATTTAAATAATTTTAACATTCGTTCTTTCTTTTTATTCTTCGCAAAACATCTGAAGCGATAACGATAAACAGCTGGCGGCACTGACCGACCGGCGTCGTCTGCCAATCGATAAGAGAGAGAGGCAAAGAAGGAAATGAAGAGGACTATTGTTAAGGAGGAGACTGGGGAAATGAAGACACTGGAGACAATGAGAGGGAAAAAGAGAGAGACACGAGATCCCGATACCTCGATCCCATGATCGGTGGTTTACAGTTGCGCGCTGTGTGGGTGACACACCCCCGCAGTTATCGCTGGCATAACCTCCCCCCTTGGCATCCTCACTGACCTAGATACTCTAGGAACAAATCCGAAAAAACCCTGAAAGCGAATAATAGCGAAAAAGCGAAAAAACAAAAAACAATGCAACTCACCAAGGCATAAAAGTTTGTGTGGCAATCCTCCAAACTTGCGCCGTTTGTCTGATGATTTTGATGCGTCATAGTTCTTGGCTTGTTTTCTTCGCACAGCAGCAGCACCTCATTTTCTCAACTATTATTATTATTCGTTTAATTTTTGTATTGTTGCTGCTGTTGTTATGGATTTGTGATATTTTCTAGTATTTTGCACATTTGCTGTTGATTTTCTTATTTATTTTATTTTCGTTTTATTGATTCGGCTGCACACACACACACGAACGCACGCACGCGACAGAGAGAGAGACACACACGGATACACAAACTGTGCTTCTTCCTCTTTCTCCCCACCTCCTCCGCCTTCTGCTTCTCGTTTCTTTGCTTTATGATTTTGTTGTTGAATTTGTTTGTAATTTACTATTGGTGTTTGGTTTTGATTTGCTTTGATTGAATTGGGATTTATTTATTTACTTAAGGACTTTGTATTTATTTTTGATCTCTCTGGTGTTAAACGTAAACGTTGCTTTGGCAATGAAACACACATACTGTTGTATTATTCATGTTGTTGGTTAGTTGGTTGTTGTTGTTGTTGTTGCTGGAAGATAAAACTGTTTATTAGATTATTGTGTTCTCTCGCACACGCACACTTCTTTTGGTTACTTGCAAAGTAACTGCGCTTAACTTTGTTGAAGACACACAATGGTAGACAAATTTTCCGGGTTTTTTAAAAAGTGTTTTTCTTATTGTTTTATTTTTTTAGTGATTTGGGCTGCTGCTTTTCTGCTTATTTGTTGCTACTGTTGGTTGCTTTTCTCACTCAAACATACACACACGCATAACCATATAATTACAAGGGTTCGTTCATTCGCTGTTTCATTCATGCAAAAGAGAGCGCGTGAGAGAGCGCGACTCAGAAATTGACTTTTTTCAATAGCAGGCAACGAGTATATATACACACACTCACAGCCGCACACATCTTCTTCTAGAAACTCACACACACTGAGCAAGCGACGATGAAAGTCGTTGGATTTTTCGTTAATCGTTGATGTAGACAAAAAATAAAATAGGTAAGAGTTTTTTGGGTATTTCAGCGAAAATTCAATTTTCTCCAGCTAATCATTTTACGTTGAATCCGAACGAACATTGAAGATCTATGAAAAAATTGATTTAATTTCTTTAGAGCGCAAAAAAGAGATGAGTAATAAGGTTTTCTGAAACACACGACGACGCACACAGACACAGACAGGCATACATCAGCCGAGGCACACGAAACAACTCTGAGCATTGGCGATCATTCATTTCTCCTAACAGGAATCCGAATTTAATTATTATTTATAATTTATTACTCAGGCTTTTATTATTTATTATTTTTTTCGCACAGCACACACAGCGCGAATGACGAGTCAGAAATTTTCGAACCGACTGCGAACGCTGGCCGCCACACACAATGGAAATTTTGCTCGCCTAGCTTTGAAACGGCTATATCGTCGTCGCTACATATAGATATGTGTGAGTGTTTGTAGTTGTACTGGCGGCGAGTAACGAGCAAGCGCGAGAGAGGGATAGAGAGCGAGTAGCGGCGGCGGCGGCCGCGGCCGAATAGCGGCTTTTGCTCTTTTTGCACAGAGAGAGAGGGAGAAAACAAGTTTTACCGCTGCATCAGTGTGTGTGCGTGGCGGCGTCTGTTTATTTCTTTCCCTCTCGCTTGCGCTCGCTCTCTCTCTCTCTCTCCCTCTCTTTGTGCATCTCTTGGGGATGCACAACCTTTTGGGTGAGATAGAGAGAGCAGATCGATTAAGGGAAAAATCTGAAACCCAAACTCGAACTCAAAGTTAGTCTGAATCAAAAGGAAAAAACCGAAACCGAATTCCATAATTTATGCACTATACAACACTGCACACATACACGGGCGGCCAGCATTCCTCTCACACTCGTCTCGACTCACACACACACACACAGTCACGCAGCGCGCAACACCTACATGGCAGAGCAACCACTTTCGTAGTTTTCTTTTCGCCCTGTTTCTCTGTTTCTGGGCAGTAATGTGTGTGTACACATCAGATTTTGAAATAGCTAAAAAATACAACACACAAACAAAATAAAATGCCACAGATAACTGAGATCGCACAGTTGTTGCATATTCTTCCTCTTGCCCCATCGCTCCTGCATTCTCATCCTCCTCCTGTTCCTTTTTCACACTCCACCGTCACACACACACACACACACACAGCGCCGGGGCAGCGACCGCTATAAGGCAATTAAAAACTATTAAGCTGCAGCGGAAATGTTTAAACACGGCTCAAACGCAATTTGCCACTTTGCGCGAAAACAATTTGCAATCCAACGGCACTTGGCACTGTTATTTATATTAATTTGTTGCAGCTCTTCTTTCATACACCAACACACACACACACGTACACCCTCTCACTTTTGCATTTGCATTTCGTTTTTCGGCATCCTGCGTTTTATTTGCGATTATTTCACAATCATCTTATCGCCGATCTAGTAATCCTTGGTTTTTTACATTTTGTGCCACTTTCTCTTTCGATTTCGCACACGGGAAAATTCTGCGATCGATTTTTGTAATTGTAATTCGCAACAAATATCAGGGAAAACTTGCCGTCGGCTCAGTGTTGCCCTAAAAAATCTCAAATAGTCGAAATTTCACCCTAAAAAATCCAAAACAATAACGTAACGATCTACGACGTAAGTGAACAAAAACGTGAAGATTTACGACGTAAGTGAACAAAAACGTAAAGATTTGACTATCACGAAAGAAACGTAAATGCCAGGGAATCATCGATGTTTCTCCACCTCTGTTGGTATCGATGTTTAGTTTAATATTTTTGCCATTTTAGGTGATTTATAATAAAAAAAAACAATTTTATAGAGATTTTCTTAAAAAAATGTAATCAATCGTTCCGAAAAAACCCTAAACTTTCCCCCTAAAAATTCTTCCCCCCTAAAATTCCACCTAGGACATCAAAAAACCCCTAAATCTAGGGGGAAAACCCCTGATCTGGGAACACTGCGTCGGCTCAATAAAAATAGCGATGGGATCGATTGTTTGTCGGCCCTGGCGATGGTACTTGGCCAATTTTTAAATTTTATTTTAAGGGTTTTAAATTTGTTATTTATTTAGCTTGGTATTTGGGAAGAATGTACAGCTATTTGAAAATAACTTAATGCGGTTGCTTTAACGAAAAAAAAATTTAAGAGTATCAGCTATCGATATGAACATGAGGGGTATTCAATACCGATTCCGACGAGATTTTTCATTTGTCGGTGGCGGTTTCCTAAAAAACTGAACATTATTTAAACCCAAATGAAGTAAAAAACAAATAACCCAAAACAATTAAAGTCGCTAACATCCTTTACAACTGATTTTTCCTCCAATGTTGAATATAGTTAATGGTTAATATTGTTAATATAGTTTAACACAATATAGTTAATATAGTTTAATGTAGAAAGACTACATTAAGGTTTTTAAGGAGTTGTTACTGAGTTTCAAAGATACATATATTGTTATTTAACGATTCTGAATACTTGTAAAATATTAAACAAAAGATATTTAGTTATGCAGCAAGAGTTTTTTGATCCCAGAGTCTCCTGGAATCCATTTCTATGGTGAGTAAAATAATCGAGTCTTTTTCTGATAAACGAATTAATGCTGATGCATTTTATTTTAACACAACAATAATAATTTGTATACAGACAAACCGCTGAATTTTGCCCAAAATGCAGAATTGCTAAAAATATATTTCGACCCAACATGCAACAGTCTCTGTCCGTTTGGTTGGCCACACCACACCACTCTTGGTCAACCAAACAGTGTGGCCATTCCGTATATTTTTTTCGGCCAGATCTCGAGATGGCGCTGTGCGAAAACCTGTTCCGTTCCCGCCGCCAGCCGCCCGCACCCGTCACCCCACCTGCTCGGCGGATTCCATGACACTGTGTGGGGGAATAAAAACAAACAGAACGCTTGGCGGCCGCGCCTGCCACCTGAGCGGCCAACTGTAAAAGTGGGACGCCAGCGCAGAAGAAGAAGCAGCAACAACAACGCGGCGACAGCGACCGCGACGCAGGCAGAGGCAGCAGCAACGGATTGGATTCAAAAGATTTCACTTTTCGACTGGCGACTCAACGGAGCGGAGCTAAAAAAAGACGATTTACCCCCAACCAGCAAGAGTGCCTAATAACTGCGGTTTTGTACCTGAGAAAGCACAGAGAGCTCGAGAGCAACCAGCGAGAATGTACCGCGCCAGGGGAATACGGATTATTATGCAACAGCTAGGCCAAAGGATTCCCATTTCTGGGGAGCTGCATCCGTCCGCCGTTGCGCCTGCGCTGAAAACTTTCACTTCGCAGCAGCACCGCTGGACGTCAACATCGACCGTGACGGGCAAGCAATCGTCGAACGTCCAGGTGACTCCTCCGCCGCGCCACGACTGGAACCGGGCCGTCAGCGAGGCGGAGAGGATCGTGGGTTATCCCACGTCCTTCCTCAGCCTGCGCTGGCTGCTCAGTGATGAGATTGCCAATGTGGCGCTGCATTTGCGTAAACTAGTGGGCAGCGCCCATCCTCTGATGAAGACAGCCAAGTGAGTGAGGATTTGAAACGATTAGGGGTTTACGATGGAGAAAGTGAAGGTTTTCCCCTATAATATGTATCAGGGGGTTTGCGAAAGGGATGAACAAAATCAATTAAACCGGCATCCAAAAGTATGCTAACATATTATTTTAGTAGCTTAAAATTTGAATTGCATACTCTTCGGCTCGTTTTAAAATGATTTAAAGTCGAACTATTTCCGTGGCATATCTTTTTAAACAATCATTTATTTTAGGCACCTGCTCTACAATGGCAAGAACACCATGCAGGCTTGGGGATTGATTGTGCTCCTGGTGTCCAAGGCAGCAGGACATGCACCCAGTGTGCCCGATGTCGAGCAGGACAAGAGTGCTGGCGTGCTCCATTCTCAACGGGCCCTGGCCGAGGTCACTGAAATGATCCGTATCTCTCATCTGGTGCACAATGTAAGTTTTGCTTGTCCTTAAAGATAAACAAATATTCAATTGTTAACATTTTATTTATTGATTTAGAGCGTGGTAAATCTGCAGTCCAGCACGCAGGCTGGCCAAGATGGGGCCACCTACGATGACATGTCTTTTGGCAACAAGATCGGCCTGCTGACCGGCGACTATTTACTGGGCCACTCCAGCGCGGAGCTGGCGAATTTGCGCAACCAGGAGGTGGTGGAGCTAATCTCGTCGGCGGTGCGCGACTTCTCCGAGTCTGAATTCATTGGCGAACGGGATGAGCAAAATAATCCGCTGCCGTACAAGCCGGGCACGTTCCAGCGGCCATCGCTGAGCGTTGGCGTGGACTTCAACGAGCACGATGTGATGACACCGATGCCGATCGCTCAGGTTCTTGGCAATCCGGAGCAGGAATGGGAATGCCGCAATATACTGAATGCCGGCAGTTTGCTGGGCAAGTCCTGTCAGGCGTCCTTGAAGTTGGCCGGCCAAAGTGAGGAGCTGCAGCGGCATGCCTATCGCTTTGGCAAGCATTTGGCGTTGGCCTGGCAGGCTTGCCTCGACGCAGAGCCCTTCCAGTGTCCCACACTGCCGCTAGATGCCACTTTCAGCTTGGTTAGTGCTCCGGTTCTATTCCACCTGGAGCATGATCCCGCTATCTACGCCCAACTGGAGGCGGGCAAGCAATCGGTGGATAACATTGACTACGAGAAGATTCACAAGGCAGTCCTAGCGGGTCCGGCGTTGGTAAAGACCAAGGAGCTGCAGCGAAAGCACACGGCTGCAGCTCTGGCCGTTCTCCAGCACTTTCCGGCCACAGATGCTCGCCAGGCGCTGGAGAACATCATTCTGGCCATGCAGGATCTTTGATCCGCAACGAAATATTTGTCTCCACGGGTTCTGGGCTTACGTTTAGTTGTATTTATTCCATTGGGTCATCCCTTTCCTTAATTAAAGCGAACAATTGTTGACTAATGTTAGATGGGGTTTATGTACTTTGCATAAACTTGTAATTAGTGTACCAAAGTACTGTATGCAAAGTCCCAATGTTAGTCAATATATATTCGAACTCTTTTTATATTGTTAACAAAAGGGTGTGAGTTTTAATGGGAATTGAATTGGGAGTCAACACGCGATGTTACTTTAGTTCCACCTCTAATTCAACTATTAAAGATAAATAATTTAACTAAAGTTAAGTACAATCAATATAGATCACTGATCGTGGCTCCTCTAGCGTCTGGTGATCCTCATCAGGATCAGTTCCTTGCAGCGATCGTATTCGAAATACTGAGGAAAATCCAGCGGCAGATGCTCCAGATTCCAGGGCTTGTTGGCAGTTTGACGGAGAAAGTACTCGTACATGGGTGCCACCGAATCGCAATCCTCCAGGGTGAAAACATAGCGCTTCTCCAGGGCCATGTAAATGGTCTTAGATCGCCCGACTTCACGGCTCCTATCCAGAAACTGATCCACCACAGCGATGAAGGCGTCGGTGAGGGTATCGCAGTAGATAACATCGGCAGCCAGGATGATATCGCTTTCATCGATGGCCTTTAGGAGATCCTTTGATTGTTCTCCTCGTGGTGTGAGGAAGTCAAACTCCAGCACAGACACCTGGCCAGTAAGAAGCTGCGAGTTCCTCTCCACATTGCCGCGAATCAACTTGAGGATGCAGCCCAGATCCACATCTGTGCAGTACACTTTCCCGGGATTGTGGATTCCAGCTGCTATGCTGGTGAGGCCCACGCCCGCCCCCAGTTCCATGATGGTTTGCCCAGCAAACTCCTGCCGCTTGGCAAAGAGGTAATCGGCCAGGAGCAGCGCACCGCGCCATACTTGTAGCCCCACCAGGCGCAGCTCCGTGGCCTCGGAATGTTCCAGTTCGATCACGCCACGCCGTGGCCTTGGCACCTCAAGGTCACCATCGCTGTCCGTCGTAATCCCCGCCAGCTTCTCTAGCGGATAGACGAAGCGGAACTTGGACACAGCCCGGCTGCCATCGCGCGTGGTCTGGTAATTGGTCTCGCTGTAGATCTCCGACGTGACCGTGAACATGGTCGAGTTATGTATGCATCGCGGCTAAATCTGTTATGTTAAATATATATATTATATATGTTTTTAATGTTGCGGTCGTCAGCTGCGACATATTCCCGGGCTCATCTGCGGCAATATGGTCGCACTGTCACGACTATCGATTGATTTGGACAGATAGCGAGTCACGGCCAATCGGAACTGGATTTATTTCTGCACAGTGGAAAAAACCAGGGACCACTCAGGAAAAACTAGCGTTTGATTAAACTTAGAAAAAATCATGTTTTCTAAAATATGGGCATTTTCAGGATGGCGAACATTTTAAGATATAGGACGAACCTTTTTAAATCAGGTTACGGTAAAGGCCTTAAAAGGCATGAAAGGTTAAAAAGTTTCGATGTCTTCGAATATTCCTTCTTCCATTTTTGAGTAAGCTCTTTCTATTGTAAGGTATTCTGAAAACATTTTACCAAGCGTTTAAGGGGTTTGGTCATTGCCCGAAGATTTTTCCCTTTTTTTTTAAGATACTTTTCAAGCAAATTGCCTTCTTCTTTAACTGTTTAATTTTGATTTGGTCCATCTAAAGTTCTTTATATTTATTTAGATTTAAGCATAGCACTAAAAAAACCGCGGTAGCCAACTCTATTTTTTTATTTAAATTTGTCGCCTTAATGTAACTTTTCAAAATATGTATAAACAATTGGCAGGCATACATTCAAAAAGAATCAAGCAATAACTAATCAAATTATGCCAATGAACTTATTATTTTGGCCATTAGTATATACATGTACTTTTCATGAATTATAATAGTTAATAGGAATAATATCCTGATTCCATTTATAGTTACATATATATTAAATATAGGTTTATAAGTTTTCGAAGTACGGTTTAATAAGATTTTTGTATTCTTTCGGATCTCCGCGATATTTACAAACTAATGATTCAGGAAATATTTAAGGCTTTTAAGCTCCGTACTCAGACACGCGAAAAGTGTTCCTAAGCATTGAGCCAAAACGAGAGGTCAATACTCACCCCCTCACTCTATCGTACTGCTTAGAAACACTTTTCGTGTGTCTGAGTACGGGCTTTATGATAAACAAAATTTCGCAAAAATCCATATCAGGATACTTAAAAAAAAATGTTGCTAATTTTATTTGATCCAACATTAAGCGTAGTGAACGTTTTTGAGTGTTGTGCACTTTAAAATTAAAAAGGATGAATTCGGTGGCAAGCCAGCAGCGCAAAAAACCCTATTTGCGAAATGGCCAAGACCAAAAACTAAGCCACGCCTCTGAAGAATTTTCACAATATCTTTTTTTTTTTAAACCTTATTGCACCTTCACCCCCATTTCTTCTGAGCTAACTGATTTTTCAAAAATCGATGGTTCGGAGCTTCGAAGCGACTATCACCTGCCTTATTCTTAAATGCCTGTATTCATATAGCTGAGTAAAATTTTCCGATCAACATAGCAATGGAGAATTCTACAGGTCGAAAAACTTAGTCAAGCAATCCGGCACTCTTAATTCAAACCGAAATTCCCCTTGGTGCTGTTGCTCATCTGACTCTACATTCAGTCTATAACATTTAATGGAAGAGAGAACAACTATTCTAGAAGACAAATTTTGTAGAAAAAATTCTATATTAGTATACAACTTTTTATTTTTATGTAAAAATTTTCCAGTGAAAAACTTTGCTTTTTAGAAACATTTTTTTACGCGTGTTGAGAAAAATCATGAGTACCCCAAATTTTTACGGTCGCGAGGCGTGTAGCTCCGAAATGTTCCTTTCGGTGAAAGATTCGGAGACTGGCTTTTTGAATTTCCTGAGCGAGTACAAGCTTCTCTGCGATGACAATTGGACCAACGAGAAGATATTGGTTGAAGCTAAGCGTCGGTGGTCTGAAATGTCTCGGGATCAGCGGGAACCGTTCAAGGTAAGTTGTGGTAGCCGTTATCCGCTGCCAATCCCTTGAATTAAATTTGGGTCTCTTCTGTTGTGTATAGGATGTGTGCAGCTCCTGCGGCTGTGTCAACCAGAGCTCAAGCCAGAAATCCGTCGCTTCGAACTGCGAGCAGGTGGTGGAATGCTGTGATCAGGCAACATCAGTGATGAGTGAAACCAGCTATGGCTGCGGCGATGCCGGCTTTGACCAATTCCTGGAGGAGTACACTATGCAAGCATCGGAAGCAGCTGCGCGATACTGGGACAAAATGTCCAAACGTCAGCGTGCAGAGTACGCTTATGTAAGTTAAGCTAATACCAATGCCTTGTAAGATATTTTCAGGCTTAAAATTATGATCCCTTCTACTCTCAATAGAGAGACGGATGCGACTACAGTTCCAGTGTCGCATCATTCGCTACCGAGGGGGTCGATGACCCGACATCGGCGATGAGTGGTGACTACACGTTCGATAGGGCCGGCTGTGCCAGAAAGAAGCGAATGAGTTGTGCAAAGCCGAAGAGGAAGTCTTGCCATAAGCCAATGAAGCGCCGTTGCGCCTCCAAGCCCAGGTGCCCCAAACCCAGGTGCCCCAAACCCAGGGCCGCCAGGAAGTGCCACAAGCCAAGGGCCGCTAAGAGATGCCCCAAACCCAGATGTCCCAAGAGATGCCCAAAACCGAGGTCGGCAAAGAGATGCCCAAAACCGAATCCAGCGTGCCCCATGATGACATTTATGAAGCCCGAGGAACAGAAAACAAAAGACCAAGAACCGAACAAATAGGTCGAGCTCACCCGCCTCTCCCGGTCTAACCTTTTTTTTTTTTAATATTTTTCGGCCACGCCTGCTATTTCAGATTGGCAAATAAAAAACTGTCTAAATTAAATCTGTATAAGATGTTATAATGGATGCATTCACGACAAGGGAGGGAAGTCCTTATAACATTTCAATTTATTCCAATTGATCTTCTATTCCAATTGAAGCTGAATCAGTTCCTGCAAATTTGCTCCACTGTGCAGACCAGGTGCTGAAAAATCGGGTACCCATATGGTAACTTCGTGCAAGCCGAGAATGTATGTATGTAGCTTAAGTGTTGGCACAGTTGCAAATGTCAACTTTAAACTTTATTCCCAGGCGTATGCAGCATTTAAATGATAAATATATTTTTATATAGTTAAATTAAACATTTGTATATTTAATGGCACTATTCTTTAATACTTTTTTTTTAACGTCTTTAAACTTAAACATAAAATGAACGTATTTTGTGAAACAAAAGTTTTGGCACAGTGGCTTTTTCCTAATTTAAGCCTAATCTGGTAATTTTTTTTTGGGAAATTGATAACGGAACTCCCCTTAAATATATGGCGTCCAAAAGTTCATGAAAAATAAATATTTTTTCAGGTTATTTTGACATTTATCTGAATTTTCCCAGAATTAAGCATAAGCACACAGAAATCAACGTATTTCAGCAAAAAAAAGTCCTTAACAAGTACAATGAAGGATAATCTTATAACGAAATAGCCAAGTTTATGTAAACTTATCATCTTTAAGCTGTAAAAAAGGTAATCGGAAGCGAAAAAATGTTTCTTTTTAAGTTTAAAATATTAAAAACAAATAGTTGTTTAACTTAAAATTTTGTATTTTATAACCAATGAATTTTCAACAAAATGAGGTATCAGTCACTTAAATTGGACCAAAACTAAAACTAAAACTAAACTAGCAGTAACGTTTTTTTTTTTAATTGTATTTTATGTTTACCCGTTTTCCCAAAATCGTGTCCACCGCAAGGCTCTTAATAAAAGGGGTCGGCAAATTGGGTATATCTTCGCTATTTTTGATTTTTGTTATCTATAGAAAAAGCCAAATATATAAATTACATTTTTAAGATAGGTGTATTTAAAAAATGCAAAGTTAATTTTGAAACCAATGGTGTTAAAATGGTATATTTCTGGATGGTATATTAGGTATTTATTGTTGTCCCCGCATAGTATTTTTTATGGTTATCGGTGCGGTCACGCTGTTTAGCGTGCACATTCAATAGAAAGGTAGGAACCATCCGAATTTAAACGAATTATGGACGACGATGAGGACCCCGTTGTGGAGGAGGTGAGTCTGGCCAAAGGATTCAATCGCCTGCACTGACTTTCCACTGAATTCCCCACAGATACCTGTGTTCTTGTCGAAGAACCTGCAGGACAGCTTGTATCTCTTCCAATACCCTACGAAAACGGAGCTGCCAAACCACGACGACTCCGTGGTGGTGAACTGCTGCGTGAAACCCTTCGCCCAGGAGGTGAAGGTGGACTTCGGCTTGGACATCGAGTCCACGCACTTCGATCGCTTCAAGGGCGAGCAGTTCGCGGTGGCCGCCGACGGCAAGAACACGTACGGCGCCGCGCCGCCAAAGGGTCAGGAACGACCCA
>VNKF01003762.1:0-12759 GCA_008044355.1 Drosophila lacteicornis
CGCAGTATATATGTGGGAACGATCGAAATCGGATATAGCTGCCATAGGAATGATGGTGAAATTAATGTAAAAAAAATTTTAACTTCTCTGTTTTTCAACGTATTTCTATGAATTTTGAGATATAGCAGTTTTTTATGGTTCTAGAAATACGGTTTTCATTTCATTAAAATCGGACCACTATTCATATAGCTGCCATAGAAGCGATCGGTCGATTTATATGAAAATGTAAAATTCTACATGTAAAATGTAAAATGTACAAAATACGATGTTTTTTCAACATTACTTAAATGGTTCGATTTTCAATGATCCAATTGCAGACTGCAAGGGTATAACAACTTCGGTTTACCGAAGTTAGCTTTCTTTCTCGTTTTACATTAATTTCGCTATCTTTCCTATGGCAGCTATAGGATATAGTAGTGCGATTTTGGCCGTTCCGACATATATACTGCGTGCTAAAGAAATAAGACTAAGCTAAAAATTTCATATCGATAGCTCAAAAACTGAGAGACTAGTTCGCGTAGAAACCGACAGACGGACAGACAGACGAACAGATCGACTCGGCTGGTGATGCTGATCAAGAATATATATACATTATGGTTTCGAAGATGCCTCCTTCACTGCGTTGCAAACATCTGGTCAAAATTATAATACTCTCTGCAAGAGTATAAAAGGAAAATCGAAAAAGGCCAAGAAAGTGGAAAATGTGTCATTTCATTGCACAGACTTTAAAAATCAATATAAAATAAATGACTCGACAGACCGCTGCAATTTTTTGCAAATAAATTGTAGGCAAAAAATGTGGCTTACATTAAAACTTTCGATGGCTATGACTGATCTATTCGGCATGCAGACATAAAAATAGTGCTTTTTTCATCGTGAACACACATAAGGAAGACAACATTCCATAAAGGAAGACAAAATTATACCGTTAATCGTGCTCTCCGCGCTCTCTTTTTAGATTTCCACATTATAGAGTTATTTCATGAAATAACTGTAAACATGAATATGTTCAATCTTTTACTGCTCTGCTGAAAAATGAGAAACTGAAAAGAACATTAAAAGTATTAAAGAACAACGCGGTCCGAACTGCAACTTTAAAGGTCAATAAAAACACAAATCAAATTAAAATTTTGAATTGAATTAAAAAATCGTTAGTTACTACGTATTTTACGTTGTAAAATTATTGTTTCATTTATATTTCACGCATAAATGTATTCAAAGTCTGCAAAGAATCGACATATATAGTATTTACGCAATTTGACAAAAGTTGTAAGCTTCACAGACCACTGTACCGCGACGATCACACAGACAGGCGCTTGAATTTTGTGTATTCATAATTTGTGGCTTAACTTTAAAGATTTATTGTGACTAAACTAAGAGCGTCCCCAACATAATTTTTGAAGCACCCCCCCTTTTTCTTAAAATTTTTTTTTTTTATTTATTTCATTTAATTTTTTTGAAGGGGCCGAACTAACAGAAATTTGCCTATTTTTTTTTAAGAGCACCCCAGGATTGTAGCATCTGTCCTTCAACCCATCTTCTTTAACTGCATCTACACGTAAGAGAAACAATTATAAATCGATTAATTAAAAATCAGAATGCTTACTTACTTCATGGAATAATTATAAGGCGTCTTTGTGCATCGGCCAGCCGCCGTATATTATGTTTGCTAAAGCCTCTTTTGAACATTATACACTATCAAAACTCACTAAATCGTTATAAAAACCTAAATAAATCCCTTTTCAAAACACTTCCGACAACACTTATACTTTCAAATAGTAAAGTGACAGATGAAAAAGACAAAATTATATATAGAAATAAATTTACACAAACAACAAACACACACAGTCGCAGGTGCCGAACACAGAAATGGTATAACAAGGCAAATTAATATAAGCCGAGCGATTGCCGAAACTTTGACAGACAGGAACAAAAACAACGTCCCATTACATTCCTGTGTTCTAACAGCTGGAGCTGAGAAATGCCCAATTGCTAAATTTGGACTTGGTGGACATGAGACTAGTTTGTGCAGAAACCGTCAGAAGGACGGACATGGATAGATCGACTCGGCTGGTGATGCTGATCAAGAATATCTATACTTTATAGGATCGGAGATGCCTCCTTTACTGCGTTGCAGACATCTGGTCAAAATTATAATATAAAGTCAGAACCGCTAGGCATCTAGCGTTGACTGTCCAGATCTCCTCCGGTTGCGGTCATTTTTAATGCCAAATCGATACCCCTTCCCAACTGGTTTGAACATAATAAATGTCTGTTGAATATATTTGTCTAGCTATACTCGTGAATGTGCCACATCCTGCCTCATGTCTGAGCCAAATCAAGGAGAACTCGCATCTGAGTGAGAGTGGATGTTTTTACTTGAATGTAGAGTATAACATATTTTACCGGCGAGAGACGGGATCGGAAAATTAAGAAGGTCATACGTGCTATTAGAAAGTTAACGCAAAATGAAGGCCCAACAATGATCGAGCCCTGAATATTTAATTTTACTATTGGTATTTTGATTTAAATAGTGAATTCTTTATGGTTATTTTACCTACCTTAGATAACAATTTCCTTAGGATAAAATCCAGGTTCCGTAAATAATAATACACATTGTATGAATTCAAGCAAAATCACATCGAGCTTGCTTGGTTTGGGATGTTTTTTTAATTTTAATCTCTTGATATTTTTAGCGTTCCTTATCATTTGACGTGCGGTAGATATACTAGCTTTAACTCCCAATCGAAATCGAATATTGAACGCGTCTCGAACGGACAGATTTTGGAGCGAGCTGATACGGACAAAATTTGAAAAAATAGTGGCAGAGTGCAAAGGAGATAAAGTAAAACAATTGATTTCTGTGCGTGGTCTTGGAAAATCTCTCGTGGAGGATAAGTGTGAGAAACTACGGCAGGCTGGTTAAACCAGCGGGAAATATGCGTGAGCCCGCGCAAGCGTCGACATCGCAGAAGAGACAAGCGGTGAGAAATGACCTAAATGGTGAACGTAAAAACGAGTATTAAAGTTGATGATGAAGTCAGAAGAGTTCAAAGCATTGGGCTATAGTGAAAATGACAATGTAGAAATGCAGTTTTATGAAGCTGAAGATAATGAAAATGACAAGTTGGTGACGGGAGATGAAAACCGTGAGACAGATAACCAAACAAAACAAAATGCTGCTAAAAAACGGTAAGAATTTAGACAATGATAGATCTATTTCGCAAGTAGCTGGGCTGCAAACCGAAAATATTAATTTATATGAAGCGGATTTTAAGGGTGACATTTGTTTAATGCTCGATACGACATGTAACAACCTTTTTGAGAACAAAAGAATCAAAAACAGTTTAAATCTTCTCGAAAAAATTAAAGACATGAACATATCGGGTATAAAGAACATTGTTGCTTCTGGTATTACCAGCTATAATATTTGCATTCTGTGTCTGATGCCAATGCGCTAGTGTACAATGTATATGTCAAGCAAGCGAATATTGATGCGTTTATTCCTAAAGATTTTATTGAATATTAATAAAAATGTTACAACTGTTGGCGTACTGCGTCCAGATGCAAGTCAAGAAAAATATGCAGGAACTGTGGAGGATTTGAATGTCAGGGTTGTTCAATGACTAAAAGCATTTTATGTAATGCTAACGATCGTACTGCCAATGATAGGTCCTCATGTCCAGTTTGGACTAAGGAGCAGGACATACATCAATAAGATAATGTGTATAAAGAAACTGTCTAGGCGCGAAGTTATGCAGCAATATTTGTTAAATCAAAACTTCAACAACTATGCAAATTAAGAGAAGGAATTTCCAAGTATTAATGGGAATAAAAGCAGTGTGAACCCTATCAGCAGGGATGAAGGGGCCAATAAAGTAGTACGAAAACACTCGTACAAAACTTCATTGGTGAACAGAGTGGTTGGGTTTGAGAAACCCAAACCGCACTTTATACTCGACTACAATCAAAATATAGATAGTGCTCACAAGTTTGTGTATCCTGAAAGATCGGAGAGATATCTAGTACAGGACCCAATGCAAGAAAGTATCAATCTGATCTCATCACTTCTGCATAAAAGCGAAGAAGATAATATTATTTTAAGAAATATTCAAACGTTTTGTATGTATGATGAGTTACACAAGAAAGAGAAAATTGGCAAGATAGAAATGCCAATTAGTATCTTGATATTTCTTATGACTATTTAAATTCAACAACTCAATGAACAGTCAATTAAGAAAAACAAAAATGACATTGCAAATATGTTAAATAGCGAAGGATTTGATATAGCTTGTCTGAACAGTCACTTAAGAAAAACAAAACTGACATTGAAAATATATTAAATAGCGAAGAATTTGATATAGCTTGTCTGTCCGAAGTTTTTTCCCATGATCTAACGTACAGAAGGCTCATCAATTACAATTTGTTAGAAAAACATAGAGACGACGGTTATGGAGGCATCGCTATTGCAGGCAAATCGAATATTAGATTTTAAAAATTATTATACAGTTCTGACCGGGATGTTATAATGGCCAACACTATGAATCTTAAGAAGAATGTTACTCTATGCTCCATTTATCTAGAAACAAGTCTGCACTTAAACTTGTTTAAAAATGAAATCAGAACAATATTAGCTAATCTTGGTAGAAAGGAAAATGTTATTTTTTTGGAAGATTTCAATGCAAGAGAGCTAGAGTTTGGGGATACCTTAAGCACTACAAAAGGTAAATTCTTGGCAAAGGCTATGCAAAAAGCGAGATTCATATGCTTGAATGATGGGAGTTCTACGTTTCGGAAGTATATCGTACCCGTTAAATCATACTTCCGTTATATCATAATATATCCGTTATATCATAATATAACGGAAGTATGATTTAACGGGTACGGTCTTAGATCTGGCATTCACGAATATAAATGCTAGAGTTACATGGAGTTGTAATCCGGTGATTGTTGGAGGCAGTCATTATCACCATATCAGTATGGAAGTTAAGAGTTTCTGCTTTCTTGCTAAAGCTAGACTAAGCAGAATGCTAAAAAAACATGTCTTAAAGGTAATCTATCGGAGATAAAGACATCGATGAAGGGGAAGATAAGATCAGCCACGTACATATAGGCTAACAAAACGCCAAAATTCTGGTGGAATTAAAAATTGAAGGTATTACACTCTTGTCTCACTGAAGCACAATTGCAGTCCAGGTTTAATCCATGCTTTGAAAATTATCTCAAGGCTGTCAATCCAAAATGCGTCTGGAGAAAAGCTGTCAAAAAAGCCAAAAGGGATAGCTATGAAAACAAATTAGACATAATAAACCAACAACCCAACAGCAGAGCTGCTTGGAAGTATCTAGGGAAAATTAAAGGCATGGACACGAGTAATAGCACGAGCTATTACCTAAATTTAGCTCAGCAATACCTAGAAATTCTCAAAAATCTAGTTTTCAAGGATGCCATTTGTAACTTTCAAATGACAATGCCTCCTAGATTAGAAACGCAAAAATTATTCTCAATTACAGAGCTTAAGTTCATTCTGAAAAAGGGCAAAAAACAGCTGGAGGTGAAGATATAATAACATATGATATGATCAGAGCGTGTAAAAAAGAATCATTGCAAAACATTCTAGCTGAGTTTAACAATATATATGTCGCATATAAGGTACCAAAGGAGTGGAGAGTAATCAAGGTTACTCTCATACCTAAGAGAGGAAAAGATCTCAATGACTATAAGAATTACAGACCAATTTCATTAATTGCGTTTCTTGCTAAACTTCTAAATTCAATGATACAGGAACGATTGGATGACTTTGCTGAGGAGAATAAACTATTTCCAATATTTCATACTCCTATAAAAAACATAAATCAGCATCTTTGTGTCTTAATGACCTGTTAAATAGCATAGCAATTCTCAAAAAGAACAAGAAAGAAGTGGTTGTAATATTTCTTGACCTAAACAATGCTTACAAATGTGTTAATCTCAACACATTGGGTCAGATAATGTTGAACGAACAGTTTACACGTCACAAGATCAATCGGATCCTTAATTTCTTCTCACTCAGAGTTCTAAGTCTGTGAAAATCTAAGGAAGAAGTTAAAGGTGGTGTACCGCAAGGATCATGCCTCTCACCATTTCTGTTTAACCTTTACACCAAAGCGTTACATCGTATAAATGATGGCGACACTCAGGTGATACAGTTTCCAGATGATTTTGCAAGTGGAAATAGCATAGCAAGAGCTCTTAGAAATATGCAAAACAAAATTGTTGAATTCAAAAACATGTGCAAAGACATGGGTATGATCTTTAATCTAGAAAAAATGGTGCTTATGTTGATAGGAAGAAATAGAAAAGGACATATTTCGGTTCAAATTGACAACAAGATGATTCCGCAGCAGAAGCAAACTGCATTTTTTGACGGAGTTGTAAGCGCAAATATCACAAAGAATCCTAAAACCAGTGACTACAATTACTTGTAAGTCAGGTCTGAGAACCCAAATTGCGGTGAACATAATTCCAATCGTTCATAAGATCCAAACAGGAATATGTTAATTCTTGCCTTGCTAGTATCATCATAGGAAATGATCGCATTATGCGAGTTGCCTATGCAGGAGTACTGAGAAGATGTGTTGGGGTACCACCAAATTCGCCACAACACATAATTTTTGCGCTGGCGGGAGTGCTTCCACCGTTTTTCAGAGCCAAATTTCTTGCTGCGAAAGAACTGCTGATAGTTAGGAGATATAACCCAGATCTGTACATTGAAGTAATAATTTGCAACACGAAAACAGGATACTCGGTGGTGTATAATGAATTCAAAGACATCTTCGATAACGTAAACACTGCAACACGTAAACAATGTGTTTTTTCAAAAATTATCTATTTATTCATAAATATCTATTTTTCCCCTTCAAAGTAATCCCCATGAGATTATAAACTTGTGCCAACGGTTTTTCCAATCTTTGAAGCACTTTAAAAAATAATTTTTTTTATCTTGTTCAGCCCCTCCTTCGATGCCGTCTTTATCTCGTCAAGCGTAGCTTAACGTCGTCCTTTCATGGGCCTCTTCAGTTTAGGGAACAAGAAAAAGTCACAGGGGGGCAGATCTGGGGAATACGGTGGCTGCGGCATCATTAGTGTGTTGTTTTTGGCCAATAAGTCGCACACAAGCAACGATGTGTGTGCAGGGGCGTTATCGTGGCGCAAAAGCCAATTTTTCTTCTTTTCGGCCTTTCTTCTCGGCCTTCTAAGAACATTTTGTACCAACGATAAACGTTGTTTCGGTCCAAGGTAGCTTCTCCGTATGCCACAGTCAACATTCGGAATGCATCCGCGCATTTAATTTCGTTTTTCACACAAAATTTGATACAGGTTCTTTGATATATACATCTCGTATACTATATCACATTAAATTAAAACAATAACAACGAGAAAGAAAGCTAACTTCGGTAAACGGAAGTTGGTATACCCCTGTAGTCTGCAATTGGATCATTGAAAATCGAACCATTTTAGTAATGTTAAAAAAATAAAGAATTTTGTAAATTTTACATTTTACATGTAGAATTTTACATTTTCATATAAATCAACCGATCGCTTCTATAGCAGCTATATGATATAGTGGTCCGATCTTAATGAAAATAAAACCGTAATTCTAGAAGCATAAAAAACTGCTATATCTCAAAATATATAGAAATACGTTGAAAAACAGAGAAGTTAAAAAATGATGTACATTAATTTCGCCATCATTCCTATGGCAGCTATAGGATATAGTAATCCGATTTCGGTCGTTCCGACATATATACGTGTGCTAAAGAAATAAGACTAAGCTGAACATTTTAGCCCGATAGCTCAAAAACTGAGAGACTAGTTCGCGTAGAAACCGACAGACGGACAAACGGACAGACGGACAGACAGACAGACAGACAGACAGACGGACATGGCTAGATCGACTCGACTGGTGATGCTGATCAAGAATATATATACTTTATGGGGTCGGAGATGCCTCCTTCACTGCGTTGCAAACATCTGGTCAAAATTATAATACCCTCTGCAAGGGTATAAAAATCCTAAGAGACCAAAACTAATATTTCAGAGGAAGAAGCGGGAGAGATCTACAAGGAGAAGATAAATAAATGGAATCTCGATGGCTTTAAGGTGCTTTCCACGGATGCGTCAATTACTGAGGATATGACCGGTATGGGAGTGATTGACACATGGGCAAACAAAGAGTAGCACGTAGTATATATGTCGGAATAATTTTTACAGAAACAATCTAACCAAACTCTGCTTCTCATCTGGAAAGCAATACAGCGTTAATGGTAATGTTCTAAAAATGAAAAATTTTCGCAAAATCGAAAAAAGGGATATTTTTAATAACATTCATTTTAACAAGAATTTAATACTCTACAACACACAATACATCTCGTGGATGGACTCTTCTGGACTCACTTTAAATCTCTAATGGAACATGAAACTTTATCCAAAATATGAATTTGCAAGGCTACTTCGATTTTTGCTCTATTAAGGGGACAACACTTTTTTTTTTCTACAAATGACGTTTACAAATATATAATACAAACCACACAGGTTGGAATTCATTTCAAAATTTTTAGTAATATTGTTTAGTTTTTACTTCTGATGACTTAAACTTTGCAAACAAAACAATATTGCAGACGCCTGTGTTTTGAAAATGCAACAGCAGTGTTTATCAGCTGATGCCGTTGTTGTTGCGCCCTTTGTCAAAATTTCTATTATGTAACACTGAAGATTGGTGTATTGTAAATGCGTTACACTGAAACTTGTTTTAATTTTCCGACTTCCTGAAAATGGGTTTTGGTAAAAAAAAGTGGTCAAATTCCCCATAGTGCTGTGTTGTTCTATTGTATCTGGGCACTGTGGTATCCAATCCTGCGGCCAACCAACCTTTGTCTTATATGCAAACAGAGACAAAAAAAAATGAAAATAATATTAAACGCCGAGCATATTAGGTTTGACACTTCTCGCAAAGTTATTCGCTTGTCGTAAGGCGTAACTGCTTGGATTATTAAAGAATTGGCATACAACTGTCTGACTTCGTGAGATTTTTTTATTTTTCTATTGTCTGGTTAACAGGTTGCTGTCTCGATGCGCCAATATTTTACCTTTTTCCATAGCTGTCAAATTTTTTCCGCGTCCCGTACAGTCGAGTGGGAACGACTGTGAGCTACCCGATACCCAAAGCATTGTGGGTGAAATTAAATAGCACATGAACATGGAAAAAAGAAAATGTTGATAAATGAAGACAAATGTTGCTAGAAACATGTTGAGCAAGACTAACAAAAAAAAAAAAAAAAAAAACTAGGGAAATGTTGAGCAGCACGCACTGAAACTCTCAGCATCTCTCTCAAAAGCTACGCAGCAAAAGCAGTGCGATAGAGCGACACTTTTGTCGTGTCTGAGTACGTATCTTCAACAAGAAGAAAAAGCATACACAGAAACTTTATTGTTTAATAACTTTCATGTTTATCATCCGATTTTACTCAAATTTTATTATATTTATTTACTTTAAGTCGTCACATATTTTGTTGCAAGATCATTTTTCTGGGGAAAGAAAAGTATTTTTGACTGAGCGCGAACAATGAGTTATGAACAGAACAGACTTGGTCTCAACTTACATTTAAAATAAATAAGTTATATGCGTCTTAGACAAATACTCATAATTAATATATAATTTGCCTTTTGCAGATGTTGCTGCTGGTGTAGAGTGATCTAGCACCCGAGATCATGTCGGAGAGAGTGAGCACATCCCTAGCGGCCCAACTGCATTCCCATGCAATGGCATCGGCGGAAAGTGCAGGTGCAGGAGCATCCGCTTGTCATACCAGTACTGTTACAAAGGACACGCAAGCTCCGTTACAGTTCGAATTGGATGCCCCGGCAGCTGCAATCAGTGCCCAACTAAATTTCAAGATTGTCCCCGCTGATGGCTTGCCCGGGCTGAGCTATCAGGACATGTTCGCTTCTATGAACACATCACAAATCTCTAACGCTTCCACGGAGTCCAGCTGTAGTCCTCCCACGCAGGGAGTGGTTCCGCCTCTGAAGCCCAGCCGACACATGACCGTTCAGCCGCTGAATAGCGTGAGTACTAGCAAAAAGCAAGGATTGAGTGCTTAATATTTAAAAATATAACTGTTAATCGACTTTTCTAATCCGTAGAAATCCTGTCGCTTTCCCAAGCTGGAGGAGTGTGCCCATTTTCACTACGAGCGCGTACAGCTGGGCCCCCTTTCTGTGCAGTTGCTGGATGACAAGTCTGAGCACCTGGGAAGCAGCATCGCCTCGCAATCTATTGGCGGCGATTTGCCGCACAGCTCTCTGCGAAGCTTCTCGCCGGAGAGCTGCTGGTTCATCATCCGTGTTAGCCCGCAACGTTGCGAAGCCTTCTTGATTAAGCGCAGTTTTGAGAACATGCAGCTGCTGGACGAGATGCTTCACCGCTGCGTGTACGACCGTAAGATCAGCGGGCTACGAAATATGGAGGAGCTAGCGGCGGAGCTGCCCAGTGAGTCGGACGTGGAGTATGCGGTCGCCAAGTACCTTGAACGTTTCTCAAAGATTGCATCCGACTCACTCACCTGTGGCACAATTTTAACTTGGTTGCAACTGGACAACAAGGGAAGGCGCCTGCCATTGGCGGATGGCGAGACGCAGCGGACAATCAATACGCCGGCGGTGGGTGCCGCATATGGCGTACGTCGCTATCAAGCTCAGGCTCCCGATGAGATCAACATAGAGGTGGGCGATATGATCTCGGTTATTGATATGCCCAGTCCAGCGGAGTCGATTTGGTGGCGAGGAAAAAAGTCGCACCTGCAAAAGTCCCTCTACGAAGTCGGCTTTTTTCCACAATCCTGTGTGGCTACCATCGGCGACAAGGTACCAAGAAACTTTCCAATGCCGGCTCCCTTAGTAGGTCACCTGGATGCCTCGCCCACTAAGCCAGTGCTGCGTAAGCATGGCAAGTTGATCGCCTTTTTTCGTTCCTTCATTCTCTCGCGACCATCACGACGCCGATTAAAACAGAGTGGCATTTACCGCGAGCGCGTCTTCAACTGTGACTTGTCTGAGCACCTTCTCAACAGCGGCCAGGACATCCCAATGGTTCTCCGCTCCTGTGCTGAATTCATCGAGAACTACGGCGTTATTGACGGCATATACCGGCTCTCTGGCATTACCTCTAACATCCAAAGACTTAGGCGTGCCTTCGACGAGGAGCGAGTACCAGATTTAGGTAATCCAGAAATGAAGCAGGACATCCATGCTGTTAGTTCGCTGCTTAAGATGTATTTCCGGGAGCTTCCGAATCCTTTGTGCACTTATCAGCTGTACGATAATTTTGTGGAGGCCATTCAGGTGAAGGCCGACGAAGCAGACGAGCGGTTGCGACTCATGAAGGAAACGGTGCTGAAATTACCCCCACCCCACTACCGGTAAGTAAAAAAGAAATTATAAAACCTATAATCCAAGTTCTATAACGCTAACAAAAAATGGTATAGCAAGGAAGGAAGCTAACTTCGGCAAGCAGAAGACACTAAGTATTTGGTCAGCCCATTGCTGCCTATATGTATATATTGTTGGTGCTACAATTGTAAATTTTGCATTAGTTCTGTATACAGAGAAACTTTTTTGATTAATAACTCCCATATGGTTCATACATATGAATTGCAATATGCAAGCAATTTATCTGCGATTTATATATAGCGATTTATAGCGATTTATAGTGAGCGCTCTTGCGGCCTGGTGATGCCTGGATGCAAAGCACGGAGTTAAAAGATTGGACTACGAAGGATCCCACCGAATTGAAACTTGTGTTTTGCAGTTATTGTGAATGCAATATCCTATAGCTGCCATAGGAATGATGTCGCAGATAATGTAAAAAAAATAATTATATTCTCTGTTTTTAAAAGTATTTCTATAAATTTTAAGATATAGCAGTTTCTTATGGTTCTAGAATTACGGTTTTCATTTGTTTAAGATCGGACAACTTTATCATATAGCTGCCATAGAAGCAATCGGTCGATTTATATGAAAATGTAAAATTCTACATGTAAAATGTAAAATGTACAAAATTCTATGTTTTTTCAAAATTACTAAAATGGATCGATTTTCAATGATCCAATTGCAGACTGCAAGGGTATACCAACTTCGGTTTACCGAAGTTAGCTTTCTTTTTCGTCTAAAGCTAACATTTGGTATAGAACTAAAAGCTAACTTAAAATTAGGAGCATTAGCTGCTGAGGCCTACCGCTCGCCTGGGTGTATTTACATGTTTATTTATTTTTGTTTTGGTTATTATGAGTTTATGTGTCTAGATTGTATTATAAGTTTGGCTTTGTGGAGGAAGGAGATGATTTTGATTGAATTTTCTGTTGTTGGGTTGGCTAGGAGTTGGATTGGGTTTTCATGGGAGAAGGTTGTGGTTCTGAGTTGGGAAAGGGTAAGGTTAAGATGTCTATTGTAGCAGGTACCTTGGTGAGATTTTTCCATGTAATGTGCGTTTGTGAGTAGAGTGTGTCCTAGGCGTAGCCTGTTAATTATTATTTATTGTTGTCTGTTGAGATTTGTGTTTTTAAGTGTGAAGTTTGCAGGGGTGTTTTGTGAGATCTGTTTGTACCAGTGGGAAGTTTGGTTTTGCAGATCTCTTTTTTTGTTGGTGTAGTGTTTCTTAATGTGTTGTGTGATGTCTTTGGTGTTGTATTTTGCTGTGTAGGTGAGTGGATATTTGTGGGT
>VNKF01003765.1:0-93092 GCA_008044355.1 Drosophila lacteicornis
GTGCTCATGCAATATCGAATGTATGCTGGTGGAAGAAATGCCTAGGGATGCCTCTATCTCACGGTATGTCACATGACGGTCTTGCATTATTAGTTCACGTACGCCATCGATGTTTTCTGGCACAACGGCTGTTTTTGGACGACCTTCGCGGAATTCGTCTTTGAGGGAGCGTCGGCCACGATTGAATTCGTTGTACCAGTTTTTCACAGTGCTATAAGATGGTGCTTCATAGTCATACAAAGATTTAAGTTCATCGCTGCACTCTTGTCGTGATAATCCACGCCGAAAGTTGTGAAAAATGATCGCACGAAAATGTTCACGAGTTAATTCCATTTTTTTGCGAAATTGATTTTTTTAAGTAACTGTAAACAACACAAATGATAGTCGTACGTCAAACCGTTCTGAGTACGTTTATGCTTAAAAATGTCGAACTTTTCAATGGAAATGTCAGATTCCACCTAACAACACTTAGTGTTGCCTAGGCCAGAAATATATATAGCAGCCCACGTACAAATGCCGGCGTACAACTGTTGCATGTCCGTGTGTGGGTGTGCAGGTGAGCTGCTGCTATATATGTATGAGTGTGAAGACTTCTGATAAATGCAGATTTTATTGTAATTCGATATCAATTTGTGGGTATGTGCGTGTGTGCAGGGACCACCCGGAGCAAGGCAATCGCTGGGCGCGCTGCCAATATCCAATATTGATATTGATACACACTTTTTATGGCAAACATTTAAGCTGGCCAAAGGGCCGTATTAAAGCGAAATCAAAATCGCAGTGATTATGGAAAAAAAGGCAAACAGTTTAAGGAGGCACTCCAGCTTTTAATACATTTCCAGCTATTTTGCGCATTAATCAGGCAGCTACGGCAGGCAAATTACATCAGTTTTTGTTTGGTAATGTTGCCATTTAATTTAATGAGACATCATTATGCCAAAACTTTAATCTCATCATTGTAGACGATAGAAGCAGCAGGAGCAGCCTTTGAAAAAATTGTAATTATTGAGATACCTTTTTTTTTTTAGGTAGCAGACAGGTGCACTGGGGGAAATTGAGAAACATATGTACATATATGATAAATATATAATCTTTTTAATTCTAGTACGATTTCCCTGGAATTCTTTAAATTTATGATAATAGTTTTTAATTATTTCTTGTAAAATTATCTCAAAGACGACTATTAGAATATTTTAATTATTATGATTCGCAAGAGATTTAACTAAAAAAATTGTTTTATGAGATCCCTGCTTCTTCAAAATTGGTTACAAAATTAAATTTTAATATTGAGTGAATTAAATTGCATTTGTAGTTTTTGTTTTCGTGAATAAAAACGTTAATTTTAAAAGTCCAAACTTAATTGTTATATTTTTCTGTCAGATACCTTAATAAAAACCTTTAACTACAAAATAAAGTAAACTAGCTAATCATTTAAGGATCTGTGGTAGCTTAATTAGCTCTCTTAAAACCAACTAATAATTTCCTTCAAGTGTGGTAAGTCAGGGGGGTGTGCCGTCTGTTAATGATGTTTGGCAACTTCAACTCCGCACACAGGCACACATTTACACCCACAACCGTCCAGAAGGACACCTTTAGCATCCAATTAGCGGCAAAACGAGTTTCAGGATGTCTCACGTGTACGCCGTCCATCTTTCATCCCTCTCATCTCACCATCGCACTCACTCCATTCTAACAAGCACTCGAATCGCTCTTTTTTTCACACGGCAAACGCAATTCACATATGTTTCGTGTGTTTGTTTGCATACACGCCTGTGTGTGCATGTGTAGTAGTAGTTTTCACTCCCGCACACACACACACACACACACTCATATCCCCTGAGCTTTTGTGCTGCAAACAAACAAGCAACAACAAACAGGTAGCTTTGGAAAAAAAAAAATGAAAAATGGCAACACTTTAACTTTTGAACGGCGCCTCGCCCGCAATTTCCCCTTCTCTTGCCGCGTTCCTCCTCTGGCTGCCTGCCTTTTTTCAAATGCGTATTTTTTAGCCGAGATTATTTTTGTTTGCGTTATTCACTCGAAAAAATATATATCCATATATATGGAAAAACGTTGCTAAATTTTTAATTGAATTTCAGAGGTACATTTTTTTCAAGCACGAAAAATTCAAGGACAACGGTGCGTATGGGTTTTAATCTTTGTAGAAGTGTGGACGCCAGAAAATCACCCATACGCACTGTTAACATATTAAAATTGCATCATTCGTATTGCTTAAATTAGAAGAATTAATTCTTCTAACTAGTAACTAAGTAAGTACATACCCGCAAATAATCTTACTATAATTCTTTACTTTTTTTAAGAAATTAATATTTATATTTCAAATAACGCATTTCCTTAGAATATTAATATACCAAACAAATTTCTTTTAATATTTTAAAGAGTAAAACAATCTTTTCTCTCAGTGATCTCTTTTTTTTCGCATGACTATAACTTTTGCATAATACTTGTTGTAGAATAAAAAAGGAGTAAGAAAACAAAAACTGGTTGCATAGTGCATATGGCGAGGCGGAGTCAACAAGCGTAAGGTTGGCAGGATTCACCAGATTCCAATTAAGTTTTAAATTTTCAGCCGACAAGCTTATGAATGATGACGTTCATTTCATTTGGATGGGGGAATTCGTGGCAACTGTCCAAAAGGATTTCCCTTTCTATCCTGGAAATGTGCTAATCATTTTCATTTACACGGCGAACCGGCCGAGGAAAGCGAAACGGTAAACGAGGAAACACAAGAAAACAAGAGCGCTCCTTGAGCCCCAGAATTTTCCCCCATTTTCCCTGGCACCTTTCAAGGACTTTTCCGCATGCATTCCCAAGTAGTTGAACATGGTAGTGCCATTATGGGAAGTAATAAACAAGAAATGGAATAACTAAATTGTTTGGACAGAATTGCAGATGCTCTTTGTCCTTGGCCTGTGATTAGCATTAGCATTAGCTGCAGGCGAGCAAAGAAGAAATGATGGAGGAATAAACATTTTCTAAATAAAGTGAATAGGGCATTTTTTGACTTAATTTCACATTTAAACTACTGAACATAGTACAATTCAGGAAATAATATATTTTGATCCATTTAAGGCAATCTACACTTTCGAAATAAATATGAACCTGCACGAACCATTAGTATTAGGTTCTACCTTCAAAAATAAGAACGAAGAAATTTGTATAATTCATTAGATAAAAAAGTTGACAAGATATAAGAGTATCTTTAAATAAGTAAATTAAATAAACATAAGAAATACATTTTTCGGAAATTTCATACGAAACTCAATTAAAATAAACATACTTCAAATTGTTTATTTAATTAATTAAGTTTTAAAGAAAAAAATAAATTGGCAGCCCCAAACAAGAGCCCGCCAAAATACTCCCTCCACAGCTGTTTAAGAAGTTTCCGGTCAGCTGTTCTAAAAGCTTAAATACAAGCCAGAGGGCGCCAGCCAGGCTTTTCGACGCCAGATGCCAAGCAAACAAAAAGCATACGAATGAGAATGCTCAAGTTGAAACAAAAACAGAAAATAAACAACAATACGCATGTATGACCTTCGCACAAGGTGACTGGGGCACCGAGAGAGGGAGAGAAAGAGCAGCGAAAAGAGCGCTAGTAGAGGGAGTAATGCAGGCGGGAGAGCTTGGAAGATGAGACGTACCCATAGCATATCGGTGCAGTGCAAGGGAGAAGCATTAACCAGCAGAAAGCTGATAAGAACCGCTGCGTCAACTTCGCTGGTTGTTTACAAGAGAGTCGGAGAGAGCGACGAAGAAAGCGGAGAATGAAGAAGAGAACGCCGAAAGCTTGAGGAAAAAGCTCTGGGTAGTATAATGCACAGCGCGGTGTGAGAATTATTCCGGATTTTGCAGTGAACGGTCGTCTGGGTTGTGCCTCCTCTTCGCATTCGCATTCGCCTTTCGCATCGCACACACGCGCGCCCACGCAACGCAACGGAATCAGAGTAACAATATATAGAGTAGAGTGAGAGGATATATTAACTAGGACAACGCCATGTCGAAGCCCCAATCGGACGCGGATCGGCGCAAGCAGATCTCGGTGCGCGGCATCGCGGAGGTGGGCAATGTGACCGAGGTGAAGAAGAACTTCAATCGCCACCTGCACTACACGCTCGTCAAGGATCGTAATGTGTCCACGCTGCGCGACTACTACTTCGCCCTGGCCAACACCGTCAAGGACAACATGGTGGGCCGGTGGATTCGCACACAGCAGCACTACTACGAGAAGGATCCCAAGGTGAGTTCAATTGGAGTAACGGACGGAGGCGACCCCCGCCCGCTTATTGATTTTACCCAGGGCCGCTGACTCCGTGGAAATTTCCAAAAAAAAAAAATAGGTCCCTAACCTTACTTTCTCCGAACTCTGAACTTCTCTCATACGGCTTTTACCAGTGCTTTAGTATTATTTGTAGAGATCCTAACGGATTTTTCTTGTAAATCATAACTTTCGTGGCCCCATAATTTTTATATTTTCTTTAAAACTCCTTTATATGAAATACCATCATGAAATATAATTTTTATACAATAACTCCCTTGAAATTAAATAGAAGAATTAGGAAATCTCCTAACTTAACTTCGGGAGAGCTTTCCTATATTATTTTCCTCATCTACCGACTTTAAATAAAATTTTGGATTATTTAAATATTTTTCCTTACATTTTTTTTGGCTATTACGACATTTTTTTCGGCCTTTTCCATTCCCTCTCTTTACTCTCTCTCTCTCTCTCCTTACATCTCTCTTCTCTGCTTATATATTCTGCACTTTCTGCATTTTCGGCTTTTATTGCATTTCCCACGCTTTTGTGTTTTGCTTCGTTTTCTTTAATTGCTCGCAAATTGATGAAAAGCAAAAATGCATTGGGATCAATGCCAAAAAGGTGTGAAGAAAAAAACTAAAAATGTCTGAAACTTTCACTGCAACAAATTGAAATGGGTGTGATAAAAAAAATGTGCTGTAAAAAAAGCCGGCGAATTTTTTTGCCTCCCAATTTTCCTTCCATCTGAGATTTTACCCTTCCCCGCCAGCTGACGAAGCAACAACAGCGTATAAATAGCCACTCGAATAGCAGCTGTCGTAGAGTCACTTCTATATCTAAACAAATTTATGACTTTTATGACTTTTAAATAAATAAGATTTCCCTACAAAAAGAGAAAGAAATTGGCTACAGTTTTCCTTATGTCATTAATGAACAAATATAGGAAATGTTAACTGATATCTCATTTATAAACTAAATGTTTTATTCTTTTACAATAAAATCAATCTAATTACCATTCAAAGATATATATAAAATACTCCATTATATATCTAAAAATAAAAATAATAAAATAATATGATGTAAGCTCAAACGAATAGCAGCTTAGTTCAAAATAATCTCTAAATAAAGCTTAGTAAATCTTCTACAAAATCTAAATAAATTCCAAGGCACCTGACCCTAATTTTTTCGGTGTAATAATATTCTTGCCTGTCCTAATTTTCTCGAATATTACCCAAGAAAATGCAGCTTAAGTAAGTCAAGTGTGCGGCATTCTTGTCGGCAAGCACATCAATTACCTCCCCCTTTTTCGCCCTCGTCGAGCGAGTATCCATCAGATACACAATATACTTATACTGACAAATACTTAAATCCCAAGTCGAAGCCAGCACCAAGCACGTGTCCAAAGCGTGAGCTTTTCATTAGCAAATTTTCGCAGCATCGCCGTACAGAAACTAAACATTTTTGTCCTTGCTGAATGTCAGCTTAAATCACTTTCAATTTCGGCTGCCCAACCGGCAGACTCAGAAACTATAGCTACTCGAATGTATCTATTAATTTCCCATTGACCGCGAGCAATTCCAAGCTATACTTTTTCGGTCATAAATATTTTCAATTTAACTAATTTGTGGAAACTGCCGCGGTGGCGGCCAAAAAAAAAAAGAAAGACACACAACCGACACACATATTTTCAAGGTCAATCAAAGGTTATTAACAACAACTGACAAAAATATCAGAAGGAAAAATTTTCCCATTTTTATTTTATTTTTCTCTCACTCACACTCTCTCTGGGGTTTTATTTTGGCTACCAGTTCAGTTGTTGTTCGAATATATGTATATATTTTCTTGGCGTTCAGGTTGTGGAACTTTTATGTGGCCCATTAAATATGTAGGCCCGATTCTGTTCTGTTTAGTTGTCCCCTCGCATGCAATTAGCTCACGCAACCATCTGGACGTGGAGAGGGAGAAATAGAGAGATACATATTCCAGTTCCATTCTCCGCTTGTATCTCGCGGATACTCAATCAGCTGTTGTTGTGCGTAGCCGGGTAGTTAGAGTTAATTGAAGTCTACTTGGCGACCCATTGGCTCTGTAGCAATTTATGCAAATTGAAGAAAGAGTTCTTTATTTATTTTCCTGTAATTTTCCGCAATGGAAGCTTTCCTTTCGACAAACAAGTCGTCTCAGTCTGACTAAATATAAATTACCTGGCGACTTATCGCCGCCACATGGAAACTCAATTATATGCGTTTAGCCTATCAGCGATCAATGAATTGTACAAAAACTATCGCATTTCCAATTTCCTATGCACCAATGCAGGCCAATCAATTGATTGCATGAACAGGTGAAAAACAATAAACAATAAACAATAAAAGCAAACAAATATCGGCGTCCGTGTTCATTATCAAAGCCGCAAAAAAAATGTATAAAAACAACATATGTCTGGGGTCTTAATTCAGCTTTAGATTTGGCCAGAACGTTCCGCCAGAGACCCTACCCTCCACACACAAAATTCAAACAGCTGGGAAAGAATATCACAACCGGCAGTTGAATGACTCGAAAAGCTTTTTATTGGGGCTAAAAGATTACTCATGGTTTGTTGTGGAGCTCCATCCATGCATCCATCCATCCATCTGATTAGATAAGCTATATAGGTTATTAACATTATTTTTTTGGGTGCCGGCAAAAGGTCATGCTTAGAATCGTTTTTTAGCATTCGGTAATCTCCATTTGATTATCGTGGATTTTTATTATCATTCTATTTAGCTTTTAGATTGTGTATAAATATAAGACTGAGTATATAGTAGTTTTACTTAAAATATTCAATTCTACACCAATGTTTTATAGAAAATAATGTTTCACCAAGTATTTACAACTTAACTTCCAGTTAGCTAACTTCTGATTAAAAGTGTTCCTATTAAAACATCAGTAATTCTTAAAAAACTGATTACATATAGAGCTTATTAAATTAGAGTTCTAATTCCCCCCATTACTTAATCCAGCATATCTTATCTGCTAATAGTTGGCGAAATAATCGAAAATATTGCCGCTATAGTGGCGCCTTAACCCCTTTCACCTACAAATATGCACACAAAGCCACGCTCGCCAAACATTCCGCACTAATTAGCTATAGTTTTTCCACCGACATCTGAAATCAGCATGCGCTTTGGCTTGAATATTACATGGGGGATTACATGGAATTGATAAGGAACAAACATACCTTGGAGCCATTAGCCATTAACCGGCGACACTGTCAGCAATGTTGTCGTCAATGGATGATCGGTGATCGGTGTTCAGAGATCCGTGATCGGTGATTACCGGATCGATGATCAGCCCAGCATTGGGTCAGAGATAGTGATGCCGATTCCGGAGCCAGATCGATGCTCTGCCATGATGTTTGCCCAGCATGCAAAGTGCAGCCTGCAATCTGTGGTTGCCAGGCTATAGCCGTGCACAACAATAAATGCCCTCGTAACATCGATCGATCGATGGAGCCGGCGATTATGAATGCCTTCCTCTATTTATAGTTTGCTTAGTTGGGTTGCCCTGAAATTAGCTAACGATTCCCGGGGGCTGATAAGGGGCACTGGGTGACCTTCTGAGCCAAGCATAACTGGGCTAGCGCCTCCTTATCGGGCCAACCTGGGTGAACGGTGTGTGCACTGTACAGTTGAGCCTTGCACTTGGCTGATCATTACGAGAATTTCAAGACTAAACTGGTTTGGGTAGAGAGCATCATGATCCGCTCTCTTCAGCTGAGTGATTTAAGCTTTTTTGAACACTGAGATTATGCTCTTTAAGGCGTGATATATTATGATTTGAAGGTTTAAGCTTAAAATAGTTGTATTTTAAGGGAATTAAATTTGAATACTTATTAAAAAAAGATTATTTATAGTTGTTAAGTCGATAAATCTGATAAGAGATCTTTGCTTTAATTATATATCAAAATCAGAAATGAATACTGATGGTAGACATTGGCTATGTCTAGAAACAGCTGTATTCTTAAGCCTTTCTTGGCTTTGACAATATCTCTACGTAATTATGGCATAAAGGGAGCTTAATTTATTTTTCTTGCCCCTTAAGTCTTCAAAAAGCCTTTCCTTATTTAAATATATTTATAATCACTTCTATTATGTATTTTTTAGTTAAATCTACAAATATCTTAGGCCCACTTCCAGTCTTTCCAATTTCTTATGTATTTCTTAACCGTTGTCCCTGCTATTTTTCAATTTAATATCGACTTCCCTCCGCCCTATTCTCTGCTCTATTTTATTATTGACAATCGAATTATAATTTGTAATTTAATTCCTTGACCTTCAACACATAATGGCCACTCCTGTTGAGGAGAAGGAGGATGGGGCATCCATTATTTACAATCCAATTACCTAATGGTTAATGGCCTTCCCCATCCCAATCTCTTGCAGCGCGTCTACTACCTGTCGCTTGAGTACTACATGGGTCGCTCCCTGACCAACACCATGATCAACTTGGGCATCCAGAGTGAGTGCGAGGAGGCCATGTACCAGCTGGGTCTGGACATTGAGAATCTCGAGGAGATGGAGGAGGATGCTGGCTTGGGCAACGGTGGTCTCGGCCGCCTGGCTGCCTGTTTCCTGGACTCGATGGCCACCCTTGGCCTGGCTGCCTATGGCTATGGCATCCGTTATGAGTACGGCATCTTCGCCCAGAAGATCAGGAACGGCGAGCAGGTGGAGGAGCCCGATGATTGGCTGCGTTATGGCAATCCCTGGGAGAAGGCCCGTCCCGAGTTCATGCTGCCGATTAACTTCTATGGCCGCGTGATCGACACGCCCGAGGGCAAGAAGTGGGTGGATACCCAGAGGGTGTTCGCCATGCCCTACGACAATCCCATTCCCGGATACGGCAACAACCATGTCAACACGCTGCGTCTGTGGTCCGCCAAGTCGCCCATTGACTTCAACCTGAAGTTCTGTAAGTAAAGCTGTGATAAAGCCTTGATAAAGAGGTCCTAAGGCTAACTTTTCCGATATTTTTTCCAGTCAACGATGGTGACTACATCCAGGCCGTGCTGGATCGTAATCTGGCCGAGAACATCTCGCGTGTGCTGTACCCCAACGACAATTTCTTCGAGGGCAAGGAGCTGCGTCTGAAGCAGGAGTACTTCATGTGCGCCGCCACGCTGCAGGACATCATCCGTCGCTACAAGGCCTCGAAGTTCGGTTCCCGGGAGGCTGTGCGCAACACCTTCGATCACTTCCCCGACAAGGTGGCCATCCAGCTGAACGACACCCATCCGTCGCTGGCCATCCCCGAGCTGATGCGCATCCTGGTCGACGAGGAGCACCTGGACTGGGAGAAGGCCTGGGACATCACCAAGAGGAGCTGTGCCTACACCAATCACACCGTGCTGCCGGAGGCCCTGGAGCGCTGGCCCGTCTCCATGCTGGAGTCGATCCTGCCGCGTCACCTGCAGATCATCTACCACATCAACTTCCTGCACATGGAGAATGTGAAGAAGAAGTTCCCCGAGGACCTGGACCGCATGCGTCGCATGTCGCTGGTGGAGGAGGATGGCGAGAAGCGCATCAACATGGCCCATCTGTCGATTGTGGGCTCCCATGCCGTCAACGGCGTGGCTGCCATCCACTCGCAGATCCTGAAGGACTCGCTCTTCCGTGACTTCTACGAAATGGACCCCAAGAAGTTCCAGAACAAGACGAACGGCATCACCCCCCGCCGTTGGCTGCTGCTCTGCAATCCCGGACTCTCCGATCTGATTGCCGAGAAGATCGGCGACGAGTGGCCAGTCCATCTCGATCAGCTGGTTGCCCTGAAGAAGTGGGCCAAGGACCCGAACTTCCAGCGCAACGTGGCCCGCGTCAAGCAGGAGAACAAGCTGAAGCTGGCCGCCATCCTGGAGAAGGACTACGGCGTCAAGATCAACCCATCCTCCATGTTTGACATCCAGGTGAAGCGCATCCACGAGTACAAGCGCCAGCTGCTCAACTGCCTGCACATCATCACGCTGTACAACAGGATCAAGAAGGATCCCACAGCCAACTTCACCCCGAGAACGATCATGATCGGCGGCAAGGCTGCTCCCGGCTACTATGTGGCCAAGCAGATCATCAAGCTCATCTGCGCCGTCGGCAATGTCGTGAACAATGATCCCATTGTGGGCGACAAGCTGAAGGTCATCTTCCTGGAGAACTACCGTGTCACGCTCGCCGAGAAGATCATGCCCGCCGCCGATCTCTCCGAGCAAATCTCGACCGCCGGCACTGAGGCCTCCGGCACTGGCAACATGAAGTTCCAGCTGAACGGTGCCCTCACCATCGGCACTCTGGACGGTGCCAACGTGGAGATGGCCGAGGAAATGGGCCTGGACAACATCTTCATCTTCGGCATGACCGTCGATGAGGTGGAGGCGCTGAAGAAGAAGGGCTACAACGCCAACGACTACTACAGCACCAATCCGGAGGTCAAGCAGGTGATCGACCAGATCCAGGGCGGCTTCTTCAGCCCCGGCAATCCCAACGAGTTCAAGAACATTGCCGACATTCTGCTCAAGTACGATCACTACTACTTGCTGGCCGACTACGAGGCGTACATCAAGGCCCAGGATCTGGTCTCCAAGACCTACCAGGTGAGAGAGAGAGAGTCCTCAAGTACAAGTAATTCTTTGCTAAATTCGCTAATCCCCTTTCCCTACCAGAACCAAGCCAAGTGGCTGGAGATGTCCATCAACAACATTGCGTCCAGCGGCAAGTTCTCGTCGGATCGCACCATTGCCGAGTATGCCCGCGAGATCTGGGGCGTGGAGCCCACCTGGGAGAAGCTGCCAGCGCCGGAGGACCCGCAGAACTAAATCAATTAACACCCATTTTCGGTTATTATTTTATTATTTATGTGATTTGACATTTGTCCAAAGTCAAAGTCCCATCTTAGGCGCCAAAAGCAACAACTAAAACTAACCAAGTAATCACACGGGGGCCCCAGCCCCGGAATTGTTAATATTTTATTTAATAAAAATCGAAGATAAACAATTCAACCAAATAGTTCTCTCGTCACTCGTCACTCGCCACTCGTCACTCGTCGCTGTGGAAAGGAAACTGCAAGCCAAGACGGTACCTACCTAAAAAAGACCTCAGGAACACTTTCAAAGTAAAAACAAAGAAACAACAACTAGAAAACAATTAAAAAATTAAAAAATTAATGGAAAAGAGTTATAAAATAAACGTTAGTGGCAAGCTTGTTTATAGATATCGGATATGCGTGTTTTAAATCGAGATTAAACCTCAAGTTCAACTGTTAAATGTAACGAATTAATTTAAATTGAATAAAATTTGATTCGAAATAAATTCGTGGAGTGGAGTAGTCTTTTTTCTGGGATTTTTGTTAGTTTTTAAGTAATAAAGGCTACAAGGCTATAAAATAAATAAATAAATATTCCATCCCATAGCGGTCTCTCCCGCTGTTAAAACAATATACCCTGAGGTATAAAAAAACCAGGACAAAGGTAGAAAAAAAAAAATCAGCTATTCAAAAAAAATTAATACAAAAAAATATCGTGGGCAGGAATCGAACCAAGGTTTCCCAAACTCCAGTTCAGTGTTCCGGCAAAGCTATCTATACTAAAAAAAAAACGTTACACATTTATAAGTATAGATTAAATTCCACATTTTAAACGCTTACATAATACACGATTTTATTCTTCACTTAAAATCTAAATGAAGTCTAAGTCTAGATTGAAAACATTAAATTGATCTTAATCTCAATTTGGAAAATATAAACTTTTTCAAATTCTAATTACAAAAACTTGGAAACCCATTAAATAATCAGAAAAACAGGTTTGTAGTTTTTACATTGGTTTGTAGTTTTAATTGTTTGGATTTATCTTTTTTAAAAGTAGTCACTAAAAAATTGTAAACATTTCAAAATTATTTTCTTCTGTGATGCAACACTTGAAATCATTTAAAAATTAAACAAAATGCTGCGATCCAATATGCACAATTAATGGGGTAGCGAAAAACCCTAATTTCAATTTAGTAGTTGACTCTGGAGCGAGTGGACTTGCTGATGTTGTATTGCCGATCGTCGCCGCCTCGCGAACTGCTGCCGCCACCTCCGCCTCCTCTTTCCCTATCAAATTTCTCGTGTGAACGCTCACGGGGAGATTTCTCCTGTAAAAATAAAGAATTCGTGTATTTAGTACAGTTTTCAGAGATAGTTCTTTAATAGGTTGGGTGTCATATCAAGTATTTAGTATATTTTTTTTATTTTATAAACGGAGCTTGCAAATTGCAGAGGATTTAATTTATTTTCTTCAGATTTTCAATGTGCCTAACTTAGTAGCTCTATTTTTCAGTGAGTTGTTATTAAATAAGCGTTATTAAAAGAGTTCAAAATTTTTCTCATTCTTGAGGATGGTCCATTCTTTTAAACGGGGTCTCCCATTTGAGCGGATGGTCCATCCAAAATGTACGGACCGTCCATTCACCATTCGCCTCGAAGATTTCTATAAATACTAACAAAAAATACCGAAAAATATCGATTCTTAAGCGATATTTCGTAAGTTCCTTCCCTAAACCTTTTAACGCTTCCCCAATTACTAATTGTTTTTGAAATGATGAATTTTTTGGACAAAAATATGAATGAAAACTTGACAGCAAAGCATTTCGTGGGCGCCACTGCATAATACTATTCTCCTTAAGTTGTGTCAGGAAAATATTTCTGGAAAAATTCCCTATTTTTTATTGTTATACAAGATTTCAAAGCTCTAAGCATAGATATTATTAAGTCCTTGAATGTCGCCCAAGAACGTAGATGGAGAATTGGAATCACCTACATTCCACTTTCGAAAATATGTTTCAGTGGAATTACACTATAAGGGCGACTTTAGCTTTTTAGGTTAAGATTCACATAATAAATAATACAAATAAAAAAAAAACTAACTCTATGACACCCTACCATCCCATCAAGTTGATAAACGATAAAAACTCACCCTGTGTCGCTGCTCTCTCTCCCGCAACTGTTCATCCTCTCCATTTTGTGCTAAAAGCGATCGTTCTTGAATGTCTTGAATATTTGGTAAATGACCCTTCTCTCACCTTCGCGGCGACGCTTATGCTCGCTGCTGTTGGACTCCTCGGTGCGATCGCGCTTGCGTCCCATTTTGCGATCCTTGCGCGCATCGCGCTCCTCATCCGACAGCTTGTCCTTGTTGCGCTCTTTGGTCTTGATGCCGCGCGCCTTCTTCACGCTGTCCACCAGTTCCTCCACCTTCTGCAACGGCACAGGATTAATGGTTGTAAAAGATAAATAAATCTCTCTCACACGTCGTCTTCTAAATTAAATTCACAAAGTGTGAATTAAAAACTATAACAACTCTTTCTTAGTTCGCCTGAGTCTGTTTTTTTTTGTGTTCCCTAATCTGTTTAGTTTAATCCTTTGCCCACGCCACGCGCCCATCACTTACCCCGTGCACAGTCTCAACATCGATCGAATTAAGAGCTGCACAGGTAACTGTAGGTAATCACAAGTCGGGGACAGTAGCGCCAGGGATCCACACGGATTAATAGAAGTGGGATTCCACAGGATGCAAGGTATGGATACAGATGCATTAGTAGCTCTTGGCCAGAAGAGTTAACGAAGCGGGTTCCAATAAAAGCGAGAGTTGACTTTTCAGGATATGTAAGATTCTTAGATGTTGGCAGTGATGATGATAATAGTTCAAATATTTTGAGGCTCCATCCTTCTCATATATTAATGAAGAGAGTGCTAGGTATGCAGGCCGAAGTCCGCTCGTGACATTCACAGATAGAAACGTCAATCCAGTTAATGTTCCTCTACTTCCAGCTCCAGAGATTCGTTTTGGAATGCAAGATCAGCTTAGTTGGTTGTGTTAAATCCAGTTTATATTACTAAACAGCATGAAGTTTTCATCCACGATGGCATTCGATCCAATTAAATTGCTGTAGCTCATAAAGCAGCTGCTTTTTGTCCACAGTTTCCACATAATATTAGCAGGTTTATCTTTTTTAGTTATGTTATTGAAGAATTTTAATCAACGAAGATTGTAGTTCCAGCATTGATTCAAGTGTATGCAATTTTTATTTCGTATTCCGAAGTGTAGAAGAGAACTTGTCCTTGTCAAAATAATAACGTGAAGTTTCAAGAATATGGCACGAACATCAGCTTGGCAAAGCTGAATACAGAAAGTTTCAGCATTTTGTCTCATTATCGAAGATTGTAGTTCCAGCATCGATTCAAGTGTTGGCGTTTTCCATTTCGTTTGCTGAAGTGTAGAGAACTTTTCTTGGGAATAAGACACGAACATCATCCCTGCAAAGCTAATTATATAAAGTTGTAGCTGTTGGCCTCTTAATCGTTGTTGTAGTTTCATAATTAGCCTTTTTGTGAGTAATTTTTGTCCAGAATATACTTTCAGGTTCATCTGCTTTCATCAATTCGTTGTTTTTCGGCTGATTATCCTTTCATATATACTATTTATGTTGATTTAAAGCGTTTGGTGTGATTTTTTGATGATTGTTGATTTTTGTTTTTTAGTTTTTGTAGATGTCGTTTTTTCCATAAATGATTCCTTAAAGATGTTGAATTTCAAGTCCTTCGTGGTCCAGTATTGCACATAAGATTGTGTCGTCCAAGTTCTTAAATTTCTTAAAGATGTTGAATTTCCAGTCCTTGGTCCAGTTTTCATTGTGATTGATGATTGTGTTGTCCTTCCTTGGTCCAGTTCCTAAAGATTTTAAAATTCCAGTCCTTCCTGGTCCCAATTTTCATCAAGAGATTGCATCGTCCTTGTGCCTCAATCTAGATTTGTCGTCCTTTGTCTCTCAATGTCTCGCATCCCGCTTTGGTCACAATATTCCATCACTCCCGTCCTTTGTTTATGCTTAAACTAATTAACTAATCTATAACTAATTAACAAACTTGCAATAATGAACAATAATATATATAGCTGCCTTTTTTGGACTCTGCTTATGCCCTATATCTTAAGACTAATTGAAACCCCGGCATATATACATATATACACACTAATTTTGATACTTAGAACTAGGATTGTATATACAATCTTGAACGAACAGGTCCATCATGGCAGCCAGCACTTGGTTTAAATGGGATTTTGGTTGTTGATTCGTTGAGTTTTCTTGGAGTAGCAGTGTTTAAAGTTTGGTGTTGGGTTGCTCTCTCTCTGGGTACTTCGGCGTCCTCGTGGCCTCGCTTGTTGTCTTATACTGTTGTCTCTTAGCGTATTCTTATGTCTGCAACCATATGTTACTAACCTTTGAACTGCTCGACGCCGACTCCAATTTGCGACGCTTTGAATCTGCTGGGAAACGTAAGAAAATAAGTAAAGGTAGGTAAGTAAGCTATCATAGGCGTATACCTTTTTCATATTCAATGGTCTCGTGGCTACGCTGCCGGTGCTGTAACGAACCGTTGCTTTCATTGGACACGGAGCTCAGGTCGCGATCCCGCATCCGTCCCTCGTACTCCTCGTAGTGGCGTTGATCGGTGCTGCCCACGAGGTCCACCGTCTCCACGCCATCTCCATGGCGATGACGCTCTTCGTTGCTGCCACCGCCGCGTCGCGATGATTTCTCTCGCTTCAAGGCCCGCTGTTGCGCCACCGCCTCCAACTCATCCAGGCGTTGAGAGCGCTCGCGCGACCTCTGATGCTGCTCGGCCTCCGTGCGCTCCTTGAGGCGCACCGTCTCCCGAGAGCTGCGATGGCTACTGCCGTGGCGCGGGTCCTGCTGCTGCGGGTCCCGCTCCACGCGACTCTCCACGCTCTGCCGGCTGCTGCTGCCGTTGCTGCCGCCGTTGTTCGTGGTCTGCTGCTCCAGTTGCTCGTCCCTGTGGCGGGACTGGGACTCGCGTGGCGCTGGCAGATCTCGCTGCTTGCTCTCGCGTTCGTTGGCAGTCGAGGAGGGGGCGGAGGCCAGGGACACTATGGCGGAACCCTCGCCCTTCTGGCTTTTGGGAGCTAAGAAAAGTAAGAGAAGTTATATATTAGTTTTAGGTGAGTTTCCTCGAATAAACCCAATAAACAAACCCACCTGGCTTGCTGTCCTGCTCCTTGCTGCTGCTAGGCTTGTGATCGTTCGTGGCTCCTGCTGCCTGTGCCGGAGCAACAACGGTGGGTAATGCCTCCTTCTCCGAGGACAGCACGCCGCCCGAGTCCGCGGCACCCTGCGGCGAGTCCTTGTTGTTGGGCCGCTCGGCCATCTGATGGAAGTCGCTCTCCTTGAACATGTGCGGCGTCTTCAGCTTCAGCTGGCCAATGTAGCTGGACGCAATCACATACAGATCCGGTCTTTTCGTCTTCTCCTCCTCACGCACCTTGTCCACCTTGCGCTCTATGATCTGCGCCAGCTTGGCCAACACGGGATAGTGGGGCAGAATGCGCATCAGAATGATGAGGGCATTGCGGATCTGCATAAAGTCCTTCGAGTCCAGGCAGAAGACAATGGCCTTGGTAATCTTGTAGTGCCACTTGTGGCACACATGGCGGTAGTTCTCGTAGCCCACATGATCGTTGGCCTCCGAGAATTGGTTGCTCACCCGGAACTTGGTGACGAAGCCGGGATAGTTGGCGCACTCCTTGTTGAACACCGCCTGGTCGGCATGCCAGCGCATCACGGTCTCCAGCATGGCGCACAGGAAGCGGCCATAGCGCGTGGCCTCGCCCTCCGTGCAGGAGGTTACGGAGTAGGTGATGTCGCAAAAGATCTGAAAGAATGAACAGGAACTTATAGCCAATTGAATGCAGGTGATGGATGGAGCAGAAAGTAGCCGTATAACAAGGCTATAATTCTCTGATATTTCCAAGCAGAAAACTCACCCGATCGTAGCACAATAAAGTGGCAAAGTTCGATGTCTTGAGGTTGTGTATGGTGTGCACAAACTTGGCGCAGTACAGCGCATCCAGGGCCGTGAAGGTGCAGCGTGGGAAGAGGCACAGCTGCAGGAACTGCGTTATGGTATCATTCTTGGCCGACTTGGCCGAGCGTAGCAGGAACCAGCCGTCCTTCTGCTCCTGCAGCCGCTGCGAGATCTTGTCCACATGCTCATGCTGCTTCTTGCGCTCGTCGTTCAGCTTCTCCATCAGAGCGATGTAGCGCTCCTGCTCCTTCTTGTTCTTCGACTGATTCGAGTCCTTGCCCTCGGCCGCCTGCTGGGCCAGCTGCTTCAGCTTGCCAATCTCGCGCTGATAGCTGTCGTTGGGCACGTGGAGATCGTACATGCTGAGGCTCCAGAAGGTGACCAGGAACTGCGGACTGATGTCCTCCCACACCTTGAGGCTGTGCAGCGGGCGAACGGACTCCACAATGGGGTTCATTATCAGCTGCGTGGCCTCCAGATACTTTTGCAGCTTCTGCGCGGGGTTCAGCTTCTTGGCATTGGGATCCGCGCGGCGCAGCTGATCGTACTTTTGCTGTGGAGAAAATATAATTGGAAATTAAACATTAAACAAAGGCAAATCCTTGAACTCACATTGATCTGGTGGGTAAACATGGGTCTGGCCAGGAAGAAGGCCACGTCCGTGTTGATGTGGTACTCCCTTAGCATGGTTATGATCGAGGGCAAACGCTCCACGTACTCGTCCACCGAATATGTGGAGCCCAGGAAGGTGCCAAACTGCACGAGCGTGTCCTGGCACTGATCGTACAGATTTCCCACCAGCTTCAGGTGGCTGTGCGCCGCCGTTTCGCGATAGATGACGCAGTGCTTCTGTTGGGCCATCAGCAGGCACAGGGCCACGGCCAGATCGTTGTTGGCCAAGGCCTCTTTCAGGCGATTCGAGGACTTCTTGGTGTTCCTCACCTGACTGAAGTAGCCAGCCTAAAGAGGAACAAAAACAATGATTATTATGTGGCTATGATACTACATTAAGAAATTAATGCACTAATTATCGAAAAATAAAAAAAACCTCACAAAAGTCGTAGAGGCCTAGTGATCAAAATGTTTTTCAATTATCTGTAGTTTATATATGGGCATTTCCCAGCATCGCGAACACACGTTCATCCGCTTTCTGGCTATAAAACTACCCTTAAAAATATATATATTAATTTTTTTATATTTTTAAAAAGTAGCCTTAGGGGATATCCGATTTTTTCAATTGCCAAAAAACATGCCCTCGCGAACACACAAAAAGAAATGCAACAAAACTCACGGAATTTAAAAAATAGTCAAGTACAAAAAAATGCCGCTTTAAAGAGATATAATGTAGCTTTAACTTAAGACCCCACTCTCCAAATTTAACAAAGTAGTTTATTTTTCTATAATCTTGCGAGCACACATCGCAAAAACACACACTCTGTCCGTCATGTTTTTACCTCACGTTTTCATATGAAAAACTTCATATTTTCGTGAAAAACAACTTTGTAAGTATTTAATAGATATCGAAGAGAAGATATCGTAGAAAAAGTGCCAACATTTCGAAGGTTTTACATGCGAAAAATTAAATATAAAAATGGCTTTTAAAAATACAAAAAAAATAATCCGACAATTTTAGTTTTTTAGTTTTCTCGCCGATTTGGATTTTACGTTTTTTATACCCTTGCAGAGGGTATTATAAATTTGACCAAATGTTTGCAACGCAGTGAAGGAGGCATCTCCGACCCCATAAAGTACATATATTCTTGATCAGCATCACCAGCCGAGTCGATCTATCCATGTCCGTCTGTCTGTCTGTCCGTCTGTCCGTTTGTCTGTCTGTTCGTTTGTCCGTCTGTCGGTTTCTACGCGAACTAGTCCCTCAGTTTTTGAGCTATCGAGCTGAAATTTACAGCATAGTCGTATTTCTTTAACACGCAGTATATATGTCGGAACGACCGAGATCGGACTACTATATCCTATAGCTGCCATAGGAATGATGGCAAAATTATTGTAAAAAAAATTTTAACTTCTGTTTTTCAACGTATTTCTAAAATTTTGAGATATAGCAGTTTTTTATACTTCTAGAATTACGGTTTTAATTTCATTAAGATTAATTTCATAGAAGCGATCGGTCGATTTATATGAAAATGTAAAATGTACAAAATTCGATGTTTTTTCAACATTACTAAAATGGTTCGATTTTCAATGATCCAATTGCAGACTGCAAGGGTATACCAACTTCGGTTTACCGAAGTTAGCTTTCTTTCTCGTTTTTTTATATGTATAGTATACACCCAAAAATATGATAATAATGAGCATTTTAGTTTTCGGGCCTGGTTGACCTTTTGCGAGAAATTCCCGTATTCAATTAAAAAATCTCTAGTCTCAGTACAAAAATAAATCCGAACAAAGCAACCCATATAGTTGTCTCTTTCGAGGTTCTTATGAAGCCTCGACTGAATGAAAACTTAAGCCGCCTTGGGGCTTGAAAATACTTCCAGAAACATAGAACCGAGGTACTTACCTCCCCTCGGAGCTGCTCGCCGCCACACATTGCCTGCAGCTGGTCGTTGGTCATCTCCTCGCAGGACTCCACGCCCGCCATCTTGTGAACAATCTCGCGCAGGATCAGCAGGTCCAGGCTCTTCTGCGACTTCAGCTGATTGGCCACATACTGGAGCAGGCCGCTCAGCTCGATGCTGTACTTCTTGAAGATGGTGCCACAAAAGGAGGCGAGACTCTGCAGCCACAGGGACAATGAGGTGCCGTCGTCCTTGAACCTGAGGCGACCAGTCAAGGTCAGCGACTCTATGATGCAGTAGCCCAGGCAGTCAAAGGACAAGGCAGTCAGATACTTGAGCATGTCGCAGACGGGGCTAATGAGATTGTCATAGATTTGGATTTGCAAAAGGATCTGGAAGATGGGAAATATATTTAAAAAAAAAATAGTTGGAGTAGCTTTAACCTCGAAGAGCAAACTTACATAGTCAAAGAGCAGGCCCGGAGCACAGTGGCTGTACTTCCCCACCAGGCGACCGAACTGCTTGACGTTCTCCTTGCTCACGCGCTTCATCAGCGCCTTGATGTCCCGCTGGGCCAGCCCACAGCGCCGGATCAGATTGGGATGCAGCTGGTAGCTGTCGTTCTTCCAGCGCGCATACAAGCTATAGCGATAGTGGTAGGGGAAGACCTTGAGCACGCTCCAGATCAGCTCGGACATGGAGCAGTTGTTGTCCAGGTAGAGCAGCGAGGGCAGAATGCACGCGTCCAGGCAGCTCATGATGTCGTAGTAGTGCTGCTCCGCCTCCGAGTTCGGCGGCGGCCCGTTCATGCTGTCCACGCCCATGTCCACCACTAGTTTGTTCATGATGCGGATCAGCTTGTACATCAGCACCGTGTCGCTGTGCAGGGCCGGCCCGAGGACATTGGCCATCGGCCAGGTGTACTTCCTCAAGTCACCAAAGTCCTTGGCCTGCATCTTGGCCACCAGCCTGGCATCGTCGTACAAACGACTGCGGCTCTGCTTGCGTCCCGCGGGAGCCTTGAAGCACTTCTTGTAGTAGATGTGCTCCACGGAGAAGTGGATTAGGTCGATAATGCCGCGGGCAATGGGCTCCTGGTAGACCACGGCTTGTTCTGGCAGTTTCTGAATGATCCTATGGGCGTTCTCCCAGTCCCCAACCTTGAGTAGGGCCTCGCAGAGGCCAAACTTTTGATTGCCGATGTATTTTTCCTGGAGAGTAAGAGTAAGAGAGCTACATCAAATCCTCGTTCCAAGAGAGCCTTTCCAAGCACTTACCTCATCGAATTTCTTCACCGAGGGCGGCGGTGGCGGATCCTTGTCTTCGTCCTTCTTGTTGGTGGAAATGAGATTGAGCTTGCGCACCATTTCCCTGGCATCGGCCAGATCCGCCTCCCAGTCCGCCTTGATTCGCCCATCATTGGGCGTAAGCCACATGTACACGTCGTTCAGATCGATGACGCCGTGCTTGAGCAAGAGGGCGCAGACATGGTACAGGGAGCGGGGAGTGCGCAGGTCCTTGAAGTGACAGAACTTGTAGCCAAGGACCTCACAGATAATGGCACCGGTGGGCATATAGCTGCGCAGCAGCGGAATAAACAGCTGCCAGCGATCGGGGCGGGTCTCGAAGGACTCGATAATGATGTCCAGCACGCGATTGGGATCGAGATTAAAGCAGCCTGAAAAGAGATAGGAAAGGTAAGAAACAATCCAACGGACATGCATGTTTTTAAGACAAGTTAAAGCTGGAAGAAGCACCTATGACATATCGATACATCGATGTTTTTTCCTGTCTCTACTTTGACATTTCTTTTAAATTAACTTCCTTTCCTCTTCAAAAACAAGTAAGAAAGCTACAGTCGACTGTGCTCGACTGTGAGATACCCGGTACCTAAACGTTTGCGCTTCACACTAAAAGGCAAATTAAAATTGTACATACATACATTGTACATACATACATTGGCGCCATTATATCGCACGGCCAAGGCTCGAATGCGCCACCTGTCGGCTACAGCTTGCAACAGCAGTGCCTTGGGGCGGTGTGTTAAAATTCTAAACTTATTGCTAATATCTCCCATGTTTATCATCCGATTTTACTGAAATTTTCAGGAAACGTCCGATTTATTTTATTTATTTTTTGTATTTATTAACTTTAACCTGGTAATAACGAGTATAGCTTATTTAACGTTTTTTATGCTTTTTGAGGGCGCAAGTGGGCGTGGCCAAATTATAAAACAAACTTGATCTGCGTGCAACAGATTCCAATGTTGTCACCAAATTTGGTAACTCTAGCTCTTATAGTCTCTGAGATCTGTTGTTTCACACGGATAGACACGGCTAAATCGACTAGGCTGGTGACGCTGATCAAGAATATATATACTTTATAGGGTCGGTGATTTCTCCTTCTGCCTGTTACATACATTCTCGGTTGGCACTAACTTATAATACCCTTGTACCCTATGGGTACCGGGTATAATTAACTATACAAGTGAATGCCACTAATCTCTTACCTATCAGAGACTTGATAATGTCCATAATGCTCTCGGGCGTGGTGTTCTCTTCAAAGTCCTGATTTAGCTCTGTGATTAGCTTGGCAAATCCCTCGCTCTCCTCGCGGAAAAGGTTGAAGCGACGCTGCTTATAGCTTAAGGGGGATAATTAAATTTTAAAAATGTTACCTGTAAAAACTACATATTTTTAATACGTACTATAGCTTGGTCTTGACCTTGATGAACTTGGAGTAGAAGCTCTTGTTTTTCACAATGCCCACATCTTGCAGCGTATCAATTTCCAAGCGCTCCTTCAGTAGACTCTCGGGAACCACCTTGTCCATGTCCTTGACCAACTGCACAAAGGCATGACGCTCCTCATGCAATCCCTCAGTCATAAGCGAAGTTTCGCTGTCCAGAATGTTGACCACATCCACTATGAGGCTGGGCAAACCAGCGTGAAGGGGCTGGAAAAAGCAAAATGTATATAAAAGTTAGAAGAAGATAAGCAAATATTAAATTTAACTTAAATTGCTAAACAAAAACTACATAAAGTGGAAACAAAAAAGGAAAAATTCCTAGAATTCCTAGAATAAGATAAAAGATCGCGCTTTCCAATATTTCCCACTCACCACAACTTCCGCTAGCAAATGGATCACCAGATCCTTTTTGTGGGTAAAGCGCAGCGCCTGCCAGAGCAGCTCGTAGATGGCATTGGACACCCCCTGCTTGAAGACACCATTCCGATCGTAGACGGCCCCGTCCGCCGAATCCTGCAGCTGCTGCTTGAGGTACTTCAGGCTAGAAGGAAACGTTTAGTTTAGCTGAGTGCTGGGGTGTGCAGCCAGAAGCCCAAACAGGCGACACAAGAGCGCGCGAATATCCGCAGGACACAAACTGTCGGCAGCCACTGTGCTGTGTGATGCGCGAGTGTGTGCGTGTGTGTATATCTGTAGCTGCAGTTGTATCGGTGTCTGAGCCGTGGAAACCACGTACAATTCGCTCCGTCCGGCCTTGTCAAAGTGCTTGAATATATCCGCGTTCAGGGCACCGGACTCCTTGCCCCCGGCCATGCCGGAGCTACCGCTACCGCCGCCGTTGGTATCCGTTTCCGCGGAAGCGGCCGTCGTCCGGTTTTCCGCTGCATCGCCGCCAGCGCCACCCTGCGTTCCCGGCACGCTCTTCAGTTTCTTCAGGCGCACCATACGGACTGTGGGTGCGCGCCGATCAGATGGAACACGCGGGATGTTTGCTTTGGAGCTGTTTTCCGTTTTAAAACCGATCAATTTGCTGGACTTTTGGAAATATTTTTTTTTTTTCACACTTTGCTTTTCAAGCAGTACGAGCAGTGTGTGACCGTTTGGTCACTCACACGAAATGCTGAGGTGGCTAGAAACAAAATACTAAAACTGTTTGACAGGAATGGCGAAATGGAACAGATTTCGAAAAATATGACCTTTTTTTATTTTTACGATTGCTTTTATAAAAGTAATTAAGAAAAATTAGAAAAATCAATTCACTTAAATTAATTTGTTTTCTTTTTGATTATTTTTTTTAAACGATTTTCTACGTAGGACTCAAATAAAAAGTATTAAATATTGAAAATAGATGTAGCAACTCTGTACTGATCTCAACTTCCTCAGTATCCACAACGAATTTGATTAGCCCGACCCTTTTTCCTTTATTTGAATGCGCATATTAAGGGGTCTCATAAAAATGCAATCTCAAATCCAAGATATGTTAATAAAAACAAACAATTTCGTATGCAATCTCACTTTTCAATTTGAAATAGTTTTCAGGAAAATGCTGTGTAAGAGATTTATAAACCAGATAATAGAATCAAAGATGAAATTTGCTAAATAAAGGAATAAAATATACATAAATAAAAATTAAACTAAATGCAGTAATTTACTGATTTTATTAAATATAATATATTTATAATCCAAGTAGCATTAACAAATGCAAATAAGTTGCTTGATTTATTTATATTACCCATATAATGGCAGAAATTGTATAAAAAATTGGGTGTTTGCTTCTAAATAGGCATGGTTGGGGCAAATACGTCTTTATCTTTAGATATTGATTTGTCTCTTTAAAGTCGAAAATAATATAACATGAATAAACACACAACTTATATTTTTGAGAAAGCGTTTTGTGTAAGGCTAGAAAATCGAATGTGGGTTGTAATGGTAACATCCTGTAAGAATGTAATATTTTAAAATTAAAATTTGGATGAAGCAGAAAAAGAGAAATGGCTTTTATCCTGGGAAAACAAATCAAAGCAGGGGCTCGTTCTCTATCTTGACGTCGCACTCGATCATTGAGATGTCCACGTAGACGGATGACGACGGGGACGCAACGCTACCATTGTGGCTCTCGCCATAGGGGTAGCTGGAATTAGAAATATGGTACTGCGACTTCTCCAGCTGCGTGGCAAAACTGGAGTCCGGTGCCGGCGTCAGCCTGGGCAGTCCCCCGGATCCTCCTACCCCCCTATCCTGCGGCTGCATCTCCTCCTTGTTGAGTTCCATTAATAGGCGGCTGGTCTCCAGGCGGAACTTGAGCTTGTTCATGTTGGACAGCGACTTCAGGTGTGGCATAAGGCTGACCAGAAAGCTGTAATCCGAATCCTCTTTCATGGCGGCATCCACCACTACGGGAGTTTTTAACGACGTATCCTGATGGCTGCTGTAGCCACTCGAAATGGGTCCGTCGCACGAGGACGAGGTTTTCCTTCGACGGCATCTTTTCGACGGTGGCGGGGGGCGCGGGAGCGACGCGTGATTGGGGGGTAGGTTTAGCGGCGAGAGCAGTCTGGGCGAGAGCTCTGGGTCTGAAGTGAGCAGTTTAGTGGCCAGTGGCTGGGTTAACGAACCCCGATCGGAGCCCGAGTCCTGGCGCTCGGCGGACTCCCGCTTGAAAATGTCCTCAATGATCTCAAAGTCCACGGAGTCATCGTTGTCCAGGTCCACATCCCCATCGATGGCAAAATCACCCAGCCCACTGAGCTCGAAGTCCTCACACTGCTCGGCCCCCACGTCAAAGGGTTCGGGCGGAAACGGGACCAGGCACTCTGGATCGAAGATGTGGCGCAGGAACTCCAGCGACCGGAAGTACGGCCAGTTTGACATTCTAATGCGTTTCTGCTGGATCTTGCGCACCTCCGCGCGGTAGCTGTCTCGCAGGGTCTTGAACCGCTTCTTGCACGTCATGACTGAAAGAGTCCGGGTGTTATTAATAGCCTTTAGCTGCCGAACCTGGGCCCAGCGCACTCACCGTCCAGCTGCATAACATGCGCCACACAGGCCCACTGCGTTACGAATTCGTCCTTGCGGCAGGCCATCGCCATGTTGGTGTCCCAGAGCGATCGCCGCTTGGCCACCTCGGCGATCAATCGAAAGTTATCCGATCTCATGGTGGTTGTTGGGCTTACCTCAAGAAATCGTGGCGTGTAAACAAATGCACTTTGGGTAATCACTCCTTTATTTCCCCACCTCCGTACCCGCAGCAATCAAGCTTGCAGTATAAGTGGTTGGCGGGCTGATTGCCGGAGGTTATTCTAAATCGAAAACCACTAATTCTTGGCCTGATTAGGGCGAATTTTAAAGAAAAATAGATCAACTCCGGAATTAATAGTGTTTCACAGCCCGCTTCGCTTTGCGGCAAGGCAGTAGGCAACTCTGGCTGAACAGCTGTTATCGCTCTTCTTGAATTTCCATCTTTGACCGGTAAGGTCACACCAATGCACAGTGGGCTTAAGGTACTTGGAATTAATTATTACTTTTAACATTTTAATTATCTAATTATCTTACTTAAATTACATTAGTATAATATTAATATTTAATTATAGTTTTAGTTTTTTTATTTAATATTTTAATCTAATGTTCGGTATTTCTTGTATTATTGTATTTATTGTTGCCCCGAATAGTATTTTTTAAAGTCATCGCTGCGGTCACTCTATGAATCAGTCAGCAAACCAAAAAGTTTAATTTTTAGCCGGCTGTGGAATTGAAAATCAATTTAATAATTAAGACGTCATGTCGAACGCTGGAGAGGAGTGCAAGGATGAGGACTTGCCCGCAAATACGCTGGAGCACTTCACGGAACTGGAGCAGGTGCTGCAGATGATCGATAACATCAAGCCCATTGAGGCAGGTTCCTTCGAAAGGGAGTTCGAGCAATACGCCCAGGTTCTGTCGCGCTACCAGGAGCAGCCGCATCTCTTGGATCCGCACCTGGAGGAGCTGCTGGGCAAACTCCTCGGCAAGATTAGGCAGCAGAACTTGCCATCTGGCGAACGCCATGCCGCCTTCAAGTATCTGTATATCATCAGTAAGGTGCGCACCTACAAGGTTCTGGTGAAGTTTATGCCACACGAACTGAGCGATCTGGAGTTTGTTCTGGATCTGCTGGGCGAGCAGGATCCCAAGGAGTTTGCCGAATGGGAGACGCGCTACATCCTGCTCCTGTGGATGTCCATTCTCGTCCTGAATCCCTTTCACATGTCCCGATTGGACGCCTACGAAACTGCTCCCAGTGCGACCACAAATTGCCTCACCAACAACGTCCAGCAGGCGAAGACAACCAAGATGGAACGCATTTACGAGCTGATCCAGCTGTATGTGTCCACCAACGACACCTGCAGCAGCATGGCTGCCTTCCTGGCCGCCAAGTACTTCATACGCAGCGACATCAAGGACCTGTATCTGGAGAGATTCTTCGACTGGATCATAGAGCAGCACCAGGCGGACACGGTTAACGTGAAGTTCGGCCAACTGGCGGCCGTGGCTGCCATTCTCAAGCACGGCAAGCGCGAGGATCTGCTGCCATATGCGGACAAGCTCCTCCAATGGATCACCTCGTGTCAGTACAAGGACAGCAGCGACTTCCTGAAGTACAAGAACTACGTGAAAATAGTCCAGAGGATTGGGCTGGTGCACCTGAAGCCACGCATTGCCAGCTGGCGGTACAAAAGGGGTGAGTTCGGGGTCTTAAAACCTTTTTGTTTAGAGCTTAAGAAGTAACAGGTAATCCCTAGGCACCCGGTCGCTGGCTACCAATCTCAACCAGACAACAGGAGCCGGCGGGGAGTCGGACAGCATGGAGGTGTCTACGGATGAGGGCGAGGAAATCCTGGTGCCCGATGCCATCGAGGAGGTGATCGAGGAGCTACTGCAAGGCCTGCGAAGCGGCGGCAACGACATTCGCTGGAGTGCGGCCAAGGGACTGGGCAGAGTCACCAATCGTCTGCCCAAGGAGCTGGCCGACGAGGTCATTGGCTCCGTAATCGATATACTCAGTCCGCTGGAGCCACACGAGGCCTGGCACGGCGGCTGTTTGGCCTTGGCCGAGCTGGCCAAGAGGGGACTGTTGCTGCCCCACCGCCTGGAGGAGCTGGTTCCCCTCCTGATGCAGGCTCTCTTCTACGACGAAATGAAGGGTTACATGTCGGTGGGTCAGCATATCCGTGACTCCGCCTGCTACATGTGCTGGGCCTTTGCCCGGGCCTACAATCCGGACGATGTGAAACCCTTTGTTCAGAAGATCTCCTCCGGACTGCTAACCGTTGCCGTATTCGATCGCGAGGTGAACTGCCGACGGGCTGCCTCCGCTGCATTCCAGGAGAGCGTGGGTCGCCTCGGAAACTTTCCCTTCGGCATCGAGATCTCCACCACCACGGACTTTTATTCCGTCGGCATTCGCCAGAACTCCTACCTGAACATCAGCGATTACATAGCCCAGTTCGAGGTGTACCGGGAGCCCTTGATTAATCACTTAGTGCAGCGCAAGGTTAACCATTGGGACTCGGCCATAAGGGAGCTGACAGCCAGGGCTCTGCACAGGCTCACCCTGAAGGAGCCGCAGTACATGGCCGCAGTGATTCTGCCACAGCTGCTGGCCAAAACCGATACCATTGACATTAACTGCCGTCATGGTTGTGTCTTGGCCATGGGAGAGATTACCTTGGCATTGCGCCAACTGGAGGAGGGCAGTGATCCGCCCGTAGCCTATCTCTCCAATCAGCGGATTGTGGAGCTTAACGAGCTGGTTAAGACGTTCCTGGAGCGAAACTTCTATCGCGGCATGAGCGGCGAGCTGATGAAGTCCTGCACGACCAACTTTATAAGGAACTGCAGCCTGGCCAAAGTGCAGGCCACGGCCGAGTGCTTGGGTAAGATTCAAGTTCGGAGAACGATCTTGTAGTTAGGTCGATGTGCTCCATTTTTACTTAGTTTCCTTTTTTTTTCGCTTTTTCTGCGCTTGCTCGAATGACTTCACTTTCTGCTTTCTGTATTCCTGTTTTTCTGCCCCTTTCATATTCTTGTGCCCTCTAGTCATCTCCCTCTTACAAGGGTCTAGCGCCTTATTAACAGACCTCACTTGGCAATAATCTGTCTCTGTTTCTTTCTGTTACCATGCTTTACAATGTAAATGTAAAGTTTACATTAGTCTTTTCACACACATATATATGTACATTGCAAACCTAACGGGATCTGCGACATTCCCTTTTCTCTTTCACCTTCACGGAATATTCCGCTTGACAACACCAAATTTACAAAGTATTCTCACTGCGACACATTAATATATTTATCGATAAATTCCAGCTTCCTGGCAGCAGGTCATTGATTCCTGCTTGGTGACCAAAACCTCAACCATTCGCGACTCGGCAGTGGAGTCCTTTGCCGAACTCTGTCGCACATATTACTGCTGCGATTCTAGGCGTCAGGAGAATGAGGCCATCATCAATGCCTATTTGAGGGGAACCGAGAATGACCTGGAAGAGCACATACGTATGGGATACCTGGCTGCCTTGGGCGTGCTCCCTGCCCCTATGATTGGTCCGCAGTTGCCCGCTGTCCTGGACAGTCTGGTGAAGCACTCGCTGACTCCATTGCAGGCGATGGTTCTGTTTGGCGAAAGCGGAGATCGTGAGAATATCCAGACCTACAGGTGGAGCGAGGCGCGCACGGAAAGCGTTAAGGCCTTGACCAAAGTGGTGAAAGCTGTGGGTTATGGGGACGAAGGAGCAATTGGCACCTTTTCAGATCCGGACAACTTCAACAAGGTCATGAATTGCTTGCTGAAAGCACTGGACGAGTACACCCTGGACAATCGCGGTGATATTGGTGCCTGGGTGCGGGAGGCGGCCATGTCATCGCTCTACGAGATCGTAACCCAGTGCCCGCCGGATTTGCTCTCGTCAGAGCAGGTCCACAACGTTGTGGTTGGCTTCATGCAGCAGGCGGTGGAGAAAATTGATCGTACACGAGGACTGGGCGGACGTCTGTGCTGCAAACTGATTAATTGTCAGCCCAGGATCCCGCACATTCGAGAGCATTCAAAGCTGCTGGAAATATTCCCCGCGGATGTTGACTCCGTGCTCTGGCTATTTGCCGACCACACATTCCCCTTGTTCTGCGAGCTGCTTGCCCTGCCGGAGTACTCCAAGCGAGTGCTACTCGGTTTGAGTGCCAGCATTGGACAACTGACCGAATCTCTGGTGAGTTTTGGGTTACAGCTATAGCTGTACTAAAATTGAGTAAAAATCATCTCAAAGTAAAAACAAATGGACTTCCTCATTATTTGAGTACACATTTTCTCATTTTGAGTACATTTTTCCTTAAAAATTCTCTGTGTACCATTGTTAAGATTCCTAAATTGGTTTCTTACAGATCAAATACGCCTCGACGGCCCTATTCCAATTTTTGCGTTCCAACCCGGAGATGGTGCCCCGCTTATGTACCGAGATTGTTGAGATCTTCGAGGAGCATCTTCTAAATGAGCGCGTGACTTATCCCATGCTCAGTTTCCTCGACATACTCATCGGATCGGGGACTGTGGAGGCGGTGCTCCATGACGAAACCAATCCCTTTGCGGAGGATATCTACAGACTGCTGAACCTGGAAGTCAAGGGATACAAGAAGCTCTACAAGACGGCAACCAGCATTAGTGCCTTCTGCCAGCTCCTGCAGGTCCCTCGTCTGTCCCGGCGTATCCTCTCCAAGCTCTCAGTATTCCTTGGACTGCAGCATGTCCATGTTCGTAAGACGGCAGCCACCAAATTGTACGAAGCTCTGGCCCTTCACGGCGATGTCACCGAAGTGCCCGAGGATAATCTGGATGAAATCCTAACGCTCCTCTCCGAAACCGACTGGACCATGCCGCTGGTGGAGGTGCGTCCACTGAGGAATCAATTGTGCCAGCTGATGGGTATCAAAGCGCCAGTGAGTGGAGCAGCTGCAGCCGCCGCTGCACAGCAGTAGGCAGTGAATGAGGATAGGTGATTTTCCGCACAAAAATAAATATTTACTATGTATATTAATTTAATGTAATATTTATATCAAATTTAATGCACTATTAAACTGACGATACTTGCATCGGGATCTAACATAACATTTTTGGGATTTTACTTAATTGAGTTGAAAGGGAAAAATGCAAAGCTCTTTCTAAAAGAAGGCAAAATAAATAGCGCTCGTTCGCTTTTGCGCGTACATTGCAGGCAAAGTGTGTAAAAGAGAGCGGGAGAGAAATAGGGCAGAACAATTCAACGACTGTAAGTGAAGATAAAGTATTTTTCAAGTATGACCAATGCAAAACGCATTAATTTGAAAATTTTATTTATATCCCACTTATTTAAAACTGATAGACAGTATTAAATAAGCTATACAATGTTCTCCATAAATGAAAGCTTGGTCCTCCGATATCAATAGAATTAAAATTAAATGTAAGAGAACATAAATTGGTCTTTCGAGCCGGATGGTTTCACAGAAGCGTTACAGTTGCGTACAATATAAGTCCTCATGGAACCGATAGGAACCTGTCAAGAGCTAAGGTATTAAGCGGTCTTGCTCCTTTCTTAGTATCCCTTGGAATAAGTTTCCTATTTTGTATGTACTTTTTGTATTTATCCCGAGTTGAATGTCCGTTAATAGTTTATTCGAAAAATACTAAAACTAAAATTTCTGTTGCATTGCGCCGTTGCCGTTCGTATCCAGTTACAAATTCACAGATCACGAGGTGGACTGACTTGCATTTTAGAATAATGTTAATATTCCCCGTTTCTTTGGGACTCTCAGCTCTCTACGCGTTAATCTCGAACAGTTTTGCCACCTCATTGAGGTCATCAGACTTCTTATTCTGATTGAGTATTGTCCTAGCTAAGCCTATCCGGTTGAAGAGGTTCCACAGCAGGACGCCCACGATTTTGTCGTCCTTCAAGTAGAACACCACACCCTTGCCGTAATTTCCCGCCTCATCGGGATCACAGGTAATGCCGTCTGAGGTAACAACATCGAAATCGCCTGTGCCCTGGGAATCGCCACTCCCCGTAGACTCTGGGAGGTTGTCCACGCGACTGGCGGCATCCGAGGGCAGAGCAAACACTCCAACGGTGGGTAGCGAGGAGTCCACCAGACCTATGCCTTCGTAGCCGATCTCAGGACCCAGATCCGACCAGAACATGCTCTGATGCTGATATGGTTTCTCTATAGAAGGAAGGAAATATTATAATAAATTATTTAGGTTATTAAATTACTTAATTGTGACTCACTTGCTCCCGTCATGTTCTCGCCAGCCAACCGGCCAGAGACCACAGAGTGATCGTAGTGCTCCACTCGCCGCCTGCCCAACAGCGGGTCGTAGAAGCAGGAGGCATCCCCGGCCACGTAGAGATTCCTCCTAGCCTCCAGCTCAGCATTAACCACGAAGCCTCCACGACTGCTGTCCACTTCCAGCTTGCTTGGGCCGGCAAGCTCCGTATTGGGTGAGCTACCGACACAGACGACCACCACATCCGACATCAGCGTCATGCCATTGTTCAGCTCCAGCTTCAGATTGGTCTCGTCCCTAGTCGCGTGTCGAATGCTGGCGTTGGGGATGACGCAGACGCCCAGCTTCTCCATCTTGGCCATTGTCCAGCGGCTCAAGTAGTTCGGTAGGACCCGTGACATATTTGCGTTCTCCTCAAACACCTGATACACCTTCCCGCCACCATTCTCCCTGGAGTAATGGGCCAGGGAGCAGGCCAGCTCGCTCCCGATGAAGCCGTTGCCCACGATCGTGATCGATCGCTTCTCTGCCGCCAATCTGCGGAGGCGGTCGAAGTCATCGGGAGTGCGATAGACCATTACTTTTTCCCGTATACTGGGCGGCGCATCCTGGAAAACGGTCAGGTTTTTGGGGGCACAGCCAGTGGCAATAAGGCACGAGTCGTACTCGATCTCATAGCCGTCATTCAACGTCACTATCCGGCTTGAAGCGTCTACCTTCTTTACGGCAAAGCCCTGAGCGACAGCGATGCCGCTTGCACTGTCATCCAGGTTCTCGGGCTCCACAAAAAACTCTTCCGGTTCAAAGTATAAGCTGGAAAGGAGCATTAAGTTATTGATTGAAGAAATTCATAGGAAAATATAAAGATATTTGAACCAGTTGTGACTAAAATCTAAAAAGAAACTTATAAAAACCCACCTTCGCTCAGAGCCCGTCCACTGCTTGAACCGGTAATCCTTGATAGGATCCTCGTTTGGATTGGGCGTGTACCAGAGCTCCTTGGAAAGAGGCGGACGCATGTAAGGTTTGCGGAACTCATTGCTGATCATCAGAACCTTGGCGCTCGAGTCGTTGGACTTGATGGCTCGGAAAGCAGAGAAGGCAGCAGTGCCGCCGCCGACAATCAGATATGGAACGTGCTTTGGCAGGTCCTCGGAACTGGGAGGACCTGTAAGTGAAAATTAGATTATAATGGAGTGATATCAATATTCTCGATTTCTTTTAAATTTAATATAATAACTTTTTTATTGAGTATATTCACTTACTTGTGATTAGACCAGCCAACAGTCTCCGCTTCCGTAACTCCTCTTCTGCAGCTTTTCTTTTGGCTTCACTGTCGTCCGGCTTATGCGTCAAGAACCAGGTTATCTAAAGCATTACAGTATACTTAACGAAGTTTCCTTTGAAAGTAATACAGAAACCTACCAATCCTCCAGTAAGCAATGCCGCCAGCGCACCCAGCAGGCACTTCAAACGGAGATCCTTCAACCGGCACTCGCACTCCGGATCACGAGGACCGCCACTGCCACAAGGCTCAGATCCATCCTCATTGCTGGGTTGGACACGTGTCTCCTTTCGCTTGCGCTCGAACTCCTCGCAGGGATTCTTGGGTTTGCAGGAATCGATGACTGGATTGGCAGAACTGAACTGTGAGAAGTCACACTCCGAGGATTTGAGCACATCCTTGGCGCTGGCGTTGGTCTTGGTCTCAGCATAGCCCTGAAAATACAAAAATTAAGGAATATGTTTATATATATCGACTTCCAGATTGGATTGTAAGGGAATGTGCTGGAGGACTCCAATTAAAAAGGATATTAATTACATTATATCGATAATTGTCGATTAATAATTAATTATCGATCAATGCTGAATAGAAATATCGCATTTTGATCGATAGCTTTTGGGTAAGTAACCTTACTTTTACGAAATTCTGTGAATGGAGCGGTGCTTGAAAGTTTACGTTGGAACAAACGGGGGCCTCGGCTTGTGCTGTAGTCCCCGGAGCCGCATCCTCATCCACTTCGAACTCGTCGTCGGTCTTGGTGACGCAGGCTTGATGGTTCGGATATTTGTTGGCTTGCATTTTGGTTCGCGCCTCGATGGTGCGTTTCTTTACCATTTGATAGAGGCTGCTGTGCGACGACGATCGGAAAGCGGCTAAAGTAGGACACGATGGTATGAATAAATGAATAAACATGAGAGATATAACCTCACTTACTGTACAACGGAGACGAACGCTGCAATGGCGCCGGCCTTGGTAGCCTTCTGTTGGCCAAGATGTACGCCTGGCGAATGAACTTCCGCGTCAGGCATTGCACGCTCCAGATACTCATAATACTCATAATGCAAAGACTCCGACGGTCCCAGAACAATTGAATTCTCAATTGTTTAACAACGTGTGTGTGCGCAAGTTTGTGTTTTGTTTAAAAAAAAGGGAAAAACTAATTTCTATGACAAATTTCTCTGAGTAACTTGTGGATGCGGTATTTATGATATTTAAAAATGGGTAGTTTATCCTTCAAGGGTAATGTTGATTATGTGTTTGTAAATTACAAATTGTAATACATTAAATTATACATTTTAGATCCTGGAAAGAGTTAACTTTTTAAACGACTAATCTACCCTTTAAATTTGGCCATTTTAATCAATCTAATCTTAATTTACAAAATTAATTGTTACATATTTTATAATGTTTGTAAATTGAAAGAATAATACAAATTAATTATTTAAAATGTAACGCCTTCATGGTGCCAAAAATCATTGGTGAACTTTTCGATTCATCCGATACTATCGTAAGCTCTTGTTCGATTTACGATTTTCCCCGCACACTGCGAGGGCCACACTAAACGCAGCCAGAGACAAAAAATACAACATGACGGGAAGGCCGCAAAGGAATGCAAAATAAAAGGAAAGGAGAGGAAAACGAAGATCGATTGTTGTGAAAAGAGATCAATTAAAGCCCTCCGCATTTCACACGGAGTTATTTGTCAAGGAAATTGTTGTTCTTTTTTGTAAACACAACAGAAATCGCGAACACACACACAGCTTTCCATCGCCATACACCCTTTTCCATACGTTGTTACACAATTGAGGATTCATTTGTGCTGGATCTGCCGGAATTAGGGCTAAATCACCATGAGCATGTGGAGCGTGAGTTCGCGGAAGTTCGTCCGCCAGGCGTACATCTTGGCCAACAGAAGGATACTGGGGCCGGCGCCGCATCAGCAGCGTTCGCCGCCGGTGTATGGTGAGTTTGTGAGGTTATGTCTATCATGTTTTTCCGATTCATCCGGCGTTTGCCTCCTCTCCGCTTCCATTTCCAGCCGCTCTCCGGTCCTCGGACCGTGAATACTCACAGTCACAGTCCTCCACCCAGCCCGTCATCGACTCCAGCAAACCCAAGAATGCCTACGAAGAGTTCGAGCGCAAGCGAAGCAGCAATGAGGATGGAACGGCCTCCGGTAGCGGTGGCAGTGGTGGTGATCAGGACCAGAATAAGGATCTGCAAATGAAGTATCTGCTGGGGGCTCTGGCGGCGTTGTTAGCTGGAGGATTGGTACGATTCTTGTTTTTATTTTAAAGAGAATCTTGCTAAGTACACTTAAATTTCCTAGCTAACCTGGTACATGACAAGGGATACGGACGAGGCAGCCAAAAAAGCAGCGGATGAAGAGGAGAAACGGAAGCGAAAACTAGCTGGTCTAGCCACAAGTAAGAAATTCGTGGGAAATTGGATTAAATTCTGATTTTTATCGAACGAGAGTGGTGAAATAGATATTCCTGCTGAGTTAACAAATGAAATCAGCTTATTCCGATATGAATATCTGAGACTAGCATTATCTATGCGCCTTATCAATAATCATTGTTGTTACGACAAAAATACAAGCTCATTCTCATGTGTACTAATCTAAAAGCAAGTGCTTAACCCATTCAAATAACCAGAATGTCTTATTTTCTCTTTACAGGTCCTCCCAAGTCCGAGGACCTGCCAAAGCACGTTCCCTACCTCATTGTGGGCGGCGGCACTGCTGCCTTCTCTGCGTTCCGAGCCATCAAGTCCAATGACGCCACCGCCAAGGTGCTCATGATCAGCAATGAGTTCCGCAAACCCTACATGCGTCCGCCCCTTTCCAAGGAACTCTGGTACACGCCCAATCCGAGCGAGGAACCTATCAAGGATTATCGCTTCAAGCAGTGGACGGGCTCCGAGAGAAGGTTCGCTTCAATTAAAGCCCTTTTTCAAACCTTTTAATACATTTTGTATACCCTTCTGTTTTTTCAGCTTGTTCTTTGAACCCGACGAGTTTTTCGTGGCGCCCGAGAATCTGGCGGAGAGTGCAAATGGCGGCATAGCCGTTGCTCAGGGTTTCGCCGTCAAGAAGGTGGACGCCCAGAAGCGGATTGTGACGCTGAACGACGGCTATCAGATCGAGTACGACTCGTGCCTTATTGCCACTGGCTGTGCGCCCAAGAACCTGGCCATATTCCAGGATGCACCGCCCAGCATACGGGAGAAAGTAATGGTCTATCGCACTCCCGATGACTTCGATCGCCTCCGCAAATTGGCGGCTCAGAAGCGATCGATCACGATCGTGGGCAACGGATTCATCGGGAGCGAGCTGGCCTGCTCCCTGGCCCATTACTCCAAGGAGAATGGTGGCGGCAAGGTTTATCAGGTGTTCCAGGAGGACGCTAATATGTCACGGGTCCTACCGAACTACTTGAGCCGCTGGACGTCGGCCAAGATGGAGACGCAGGGCGTCAGCGTCATCCCCAATGCCAGCATACGGAACGCGACCAGGGACGATAACAATCTGAAGCTGGAGCTGAGCAATGGCACGACTCTGATGTCGGATGTGGTGGTCGTGTGTGTCGGCTGCTCGCCCAACACGGAGCTCGCTGCTCCGAGCCTGCTGGAAGTGGACAGCAGCCTCGGTGGTTTCGTGGTCAATGCTGAGCTCGAGGCTAGGCGGAATCTCTACGTGGCCGGCGACGCCTCCTGCTTCTACGATCCGCTGTTGGGCAGGCGGCGGGTGGAGCACCACGATCACTCTGTGGTCTCTGGGAGGTTGGCTGGCGAGAACATGACGGGAGCCAGTGAGTCTACTATAATTTGATGGATTTGTTTACCAATTATAATGTATTTTGTAATTTCCTTCGTCTTTTAGAGAAACCATATCAGCATCAGAGCATGTTCTGGTCGGATCTGGGTCCCGAGATCGGCTACGAAGGCATCGGCCTGGTGGACTCCTCGCTGCCCACCGTTGGAGTGTTTGCTCTTGCCTCAGATGCCGCCAGTCGCGTGGACAACCTCCCCGAGTCCGAGTCCGAGTCCAAGGCGGGTGGCGATTCCCAGGTCGCCAAGGATGTCAAAGTGAAAACCACAGATGGCGTCACCTCTGATCCCGATGAGGCGGCGAATTACGGCAAGGGTGTGGTGTTCTACATGAAGGACGACAAAATCGTGGGCGTCCTGCTGTGGAACCTCTTCAACCGGATAGGCTTAGCTAGGACAGTAATCAATCAGAATAAGAAGTACGATGACCTCAATGAGGTGGCCAAGCTGTTCGAGATTCACGCGTAGAAAGCTGCGAGTCCCATGGAGAGGGACCAAGGAGAAGAGAGTGTCTTTGCATCCTGGATGGCAAGTCAAACCGCACGGAATATGAACTATATTCGAAAGCCCTCAACTGTGTGATCTGTTTTGAAAACGAACAGTAAAGGCCTACGGTCGAAAAATCACACATCAAACAGAAACTTAAACAGGCAAAGTCAACGAATATTCTTTGAAATTAATGTGCGTTTCATTTTTTGTATTTTTTCATACACTCCGCTGCTGCTTCCTTTCTATCAGTTTTTCTTTTATTTTTCCTTTTTAGCAGACCGATAAACCTGGGATTTTTATCTATAATTTCGACTTTTCTAAAGGGTTTTTTGCAGCTATCAACCTCTTTTTCAAAAAAAAAATAAACAAATAATATCCGCTAAGCAGATATATTTAATTGAAATAACGGAAAACTACAGAAAAGTTACTTTTATTTGGTTTCGAAACCAACAACCTTAATTTGGTTTTATGTAAATATATCAAATTAGTAAATACCCACCGAACATCTGTTGATTTTTCGCTTGTATTTCCCCCAATAAAAGAAGCACGATCACATATGGGCAAACATGCAAAAAATACTACCTGAATTTGCCTAAATCTAGCATTTTAAATGTTGTAGAATGACTACCTTATTAGATTACAAAGCATTCATTATTTAATTAGACCTAAGTGTTATTGTCTTCAGTTTTAATTACAATAAAGTCTAAGGATTTCCAAGTTTAGTTTTATTTCTGTAATTATTCAACTCATACAAAGTAAGGTGCTGCCGAAAAGACCAGCGATCGTAACATTACGATCATTACGAAAAATTATTAAATAAGAGTTCTTATTTGATTAAAAAAATAGTTGCAAAATTAGAATAACATTTGTATATATAATTTTTATTTTTGTAATCATTTTTACCTCTTATTTTTGATTTTTAAAACGAAAAATAACTCTTTTTTTTTCGTTTATTTATTATAAATCAAAAATAAGAGTTAAAAATGATTAAAATGATTAAAATGGTATATAAAAATATTTTTGGAAATTATATAAAAGTTGCATCATTACTCCCATTTATAATTTTTAAAATAAAAGTTATTTTCAATATTTATTTGGAAAAATTTAATAATTTCTGTATTTAATTTTTAATTTGAAAAATCTAATCTAAAAGTTTTTCGAAAGACATCTTCAATCAACGTCCCAATACCTTTCATTTGATAAAACGTAATTTTTATTTTAAAAAGTATAAATAAGAGTTATTTATGATTCAACTTTTGTAAAAAAATGTAAAAATAATAATTATATTTAACTTTTATATTTAAATTAAAAATAACAGTTTAAAATGATTTGCAAAAATAAAACGGAATCCAATTTTTGAAAAGTCCTTCCAAACTAAGGTATACATAATTTTCATATCGTCGCAGTCCACTTTTTTGGGTCGAATTTTTATTAAACTATTAACTGGAAAAGACCTTGTAGCTTCCAAGACCTTCTGAAATTGGCCATATAAATTGTTGTAACAAAGCAAGCAGCTGTCAGGCTGTCATATACTAACACCTGGCTTATTAGGGTAAAGCAAGGCAGGCGGATTAGCGGCCAATTCGCAGGCAGAAAACGCGGATCTATAAAATCCTGGAATCCTGCCAGAATTACCTGAGATCGTCCCCGTGGGATACCTATTAGGGGAAAACTTGGATTAGCCACCAATTGGTAGGTAGAACTTTAAACAGGTAGATATATCCAAGCAATGTATATAAGCCCCAGACTCAAGTTAGCCAGGCATCAGTTCCTTTTCGAAACTCATACAGCCATGAAGTACCGCATGTTGAACAAGCGCAAGCACGCAAGCAAGCAAGCGACTCCTTCGCCAGTGAAGGAAATCATCAAGGCAGACGATATCGCCATAAACGCCACCGCTCACAGTGCCCTGGAGCTGGAGGCAGCCTCTGCCCTCCTGCTGCTCCGCTACCAATACGATCGTCAGATCTGCAACAGTATTATTTCCTACACGGCCTCGACCCGATCGCCCACACCTCCGCCTGTGGTCGCTGACAATACAACTCCCAAGGATCAGACAGTTCGTCCGCCAGTGGCCGCTCCACAGCCGCTAAAGAAACGGTCCATACCACCGCATCTCTTGCGCAGATCCTTGACGCCAGCCAAAGCGGCCACTCTGGGGGCCAATAACAATTCCATAGTGAAGGCGAAATCAAGGACTCCGGTGCCCGGAAGCGAGCAGCGCGGCTGCAAGAAGTCCCTGCTCAAGTCCTGCAGAAATATGATTCGCGAGTTCTTGGACAATCAGGAGCTCATCTAATTTTAAGCAAGATCATGTGAAATCCAGTTTACAATTTCCTTTTTCGATAATTTTAAATTTTATCAACACAAACATTCTAATCATAGATTTTAGAAATCTTTTTCCATTAATAACGCTGCTCTGCTGATATCAAAAAATTTTTCTTTTAGACTAAGAGAACAACTAAAAAAAATGAATAAAAAAAAATCAAACCAATAATATTGTACAAAATTATTACTTTCAAAATGTGGCCCAAAATCTTCGAGGAACTCTATCAGTATGAATTTGGCAGACTGATCAAACCTTAACAGTTTGTCTCCGAATTCGTACTTGGGAATTTTAAACAACTTTAATTCTCACGGTTTACGACCGAAAGGAAGCTTCCTCCCATGTGTGCTTGAACTGAAATAAAAACAAAAACGAATAGTACAAAATAGTTACTTCCAAAATGTTGCCCACCAATCTTCGAGGAACTCTATCAGTACACATTTTGCTGACTGATCAAACCTTAAAAGTTTGTCCCCGAATTCGTACTTGGGAATTGGTGGTTTATGTCTTATGCTTTACCAGCTTCCTACCATATGTTATTGACCCAAAATAAGAAACAAATCGATCCTGGGATCCTAAGGATTTTAGCTCCATCAGTACTAATTTTGTTGACTGATCAAACCCTAACAGTTTGTCTCCGAATTCGTACTTGGGAATTTTAAACAACTTTTCGTCTTATGCTTAACCAGCTTCCTACCATATGTTATTGACCAAAAATAGTAGACAAATCGATCCTGGGATCCTAAGGATTTGAGCTCCATCAGTACTAATTTGGTTGACTGATCAAACCTAAACAGTTTGTCTCCGAATTCGTACTTGAGAATTTTAAACAACTTTGATTTTCACGGTTCACGACCGAAAGGAAGCTTCCTCCAATGTATGCTTGAACTGAAATAAGAACAAAAACGAATAGTACAAAATAGTTACTTCCAAAATGTTGTCCACCAATCTTCGATGAACTCTATTAGTACACATTTTGCTGACTGATCAAACCTTAAAAGTTTGTCCCCGAATTCGTACTTGGGAATTGGTGGTTTATGTCTTATGCTTTACGAGCTTCCTACCATATATTATTGACCCAAAATAAGAAACAAATCGATCCTGGGATCCTAAGGATTTGAGCTCCATCAGTACTAATTTTGTTGACTGATCAAACCCTAACAGTTTGTCTCCGAATTCGTACTTGGGAATTTTAAACAACTTTACCAGCTTCCTTCCATGTGTGCTTGAATTAAAATAAGAGACAAATTTCAGTTTTCAATTTATTTATTGCATATAAATTGGTTTCCTTTGTTTTTTTTTTTTTGTTTTTTATACATATATAAATTATGTATATTGATCAAAAGATAAAGTTTTTCAAATGGAAGAACAGGTATTGTGGCGACACTAGAGTGCTAATTATTAGCTATTGGCGGTGTGTTTAAACTTAAGGCGTACGAAGAAAACAAATAGAAAATTATTCTTTTTTAACGTAGATCCTACACATTAATTAATAATTACAGAGTTTGCACACTAAAGGCTAAATGTATGAACGTGCATGGGATGATGATATATCTCCTCTCTCTTCTTAGCTCGCTTCTGTTTAATATAATTAATAAAGTGCTTGAAATGTACATTTTCTATTGTTTCAAGTGGGTGAGGGGCTGGTGGTGGTGGTGGGGTTTAAAGATCGTAGGACACTAAAACTGTTAATGTTTATCAAAATGAACACCATTCATTTGCTTACAAATAATATAATAATAGTAATCATAATGATAATAATAGAAAACTAATGTGTATACATATATGCATGCTTGTATGTATTTGTTTAATCATTGCTATAAAAATGGAAGCCAATGTTTTATTTTTTATCATATATATATATATGTGTGTGTATATATAATGTTTATAATGTGTGTGTTCTCTTCTCTTGTTGCAGTGTACTTCTAGGGCTAAGGGTCTCCAATTGAAATTGAATTTTGAAAGCTCTCTTTTCAGGCTGATCGCAAAAACAAACAGAGAGCAGCTCCAATAATTATTATTAGAAATAAAACGAAACTGCATCAGCTTCGTTTTGTTTCCTTTTTGGAAACTGCTCTCTCCTTTTTTAGTTGGGACCTTTTGTGCCAATTTATGAATCAAAGTTAAATCTGTTGTTGTTATCACAAGAAATTAATTAATTTGCCTTTCTTTTGTATATTTATATTAACAACTTACGCCAACAATTCAAATTTTCATATTTCCTTCCTTCATTTTCTCGTATTTTGTATTTTAACAATTGTTTTTTGTTTTGTTTTTCTTATTTTGTTTTTTGTTTTCATTAATTTGAAACCATTTTGTTGAGGCAACATTTGTAAAGCTCAAAGGTGGCAACACTTACTGAACTATTTAAGCTATTTGCTATTTGCTAATTTATTTATTAATTACTCTCTACTTGTTTTTATGATTGATGTGTGTGTGTTTGGGGGGGGTGTGGCTTTTGTTTTGTTTTTTGATAAATGTAGAAATTGGCACATATATCGAAGGCTGCGCTGCGCCGGCTCAAGATATCTACTTACTTACAAACAACGAAATTATTACATTCACTCTCTGCTTTCTTAGCTTAGCTTAGCTTAATAAATATGCTTGTGTTTGATGTATAAAATATATATATGTATGCTTGTATTGATGGTGTTTTCTATGTACAGAAGGTTGGGGCGGGGCGCGTTTGTAGCTTGAGACAAGTAGGAAGTAATCAGAGCCGTTTTATGTTCCAAAATTCCCCAAAGATTACTTCCTAAAAGCCTCCCTTTTGAAACACAAAGCCACCCGGTTTTATGTCCAGCAGATGTCTCTCCCTCCTTGGCTGTCTGTGCGCTTCTTGTGCTGGTCCCATATTTTTTCTTAGCTCAGGTAATGTTGTGTTCGGAGAAGGGAAGGGAAAGATGGATTGTCACAGGTTACTGCTACTCCTACTGGCTCCTACTGCCGCATGTGGCGGAAGGAATCCTCCGATTCGCCGCCATTGCAATCACTGTCCATGGGCACGGGCTGAGCCGGTTCACTGCTGGCCTGATCCATGGGCCGGGGCGAGCTGGCATTGGAGTTAGCGGCGGCGGCGGCAGCGGCAGCGGCGGACTGTTGATCCTCCGGCTTGGGTGACTGCTCTCTCCTCTCTTCTCCCTGGTGATCGTTGTTATAGCGTATCAGCTTGATGGTGGTCAGGCCGTCGGCATTGCGGATGAGTCTGCAGGTAGGAAGTAGAGGTTAGCAAAGGGAAATTTAAAGGAAAATAATCCAAGAACTTACGGATAACAGTCCTCGTTGCTGGCCGAATTGTTGTTCTTGCTGCTCACGCTCAGATCCGTGGGCTTTAGATCCTCGCCGGCGCTTTCCGAGCCCGAGCCCGAACCCGAACCGTTGTTCTCCAGCTTTAAAGGATGGAACTGGAATTTGTCCGGACCACCAATCGCTGAGGGAGTGTTCAAGGCAGGGGAATTGGGTGGCGGACCAGCTGCCGCCGCCGAAAGGTAGTGGAAGGCTCCATTGATGGCGTGCATGAAGAGGGGCGAGGTGGGCGGTGGACCATAGGCGGCCGCAGCTGCGGCTGCCACGGCTGCTACGGCGGGCAGGCTCATGGGTCCATTACGCGAGGCGGGACGCTGGGGCGATTGTTGCTGCTGCTGCTGCTGGGATTGCTGCTGTTGCTGCTGCTGTTGGGGATTCCAGCTCTGGGCGGCAGCTGGACTTCCAGGAGCCTGGGGCAGGGATGAACCATTGCCAGTAGCGGGCGTCGATTGCCTCAGCAAGGATATATTCTTAATGTTCTTCAGTTCCGTGGGATTGCGCAGGAACTGATAGCAATGTCGTTCGCCCTGCACCTTGCGAAGAATGTTAACCCTGTAATAATAGCGCAGGGCACGCGACATCTTGTCATAGTTCATGGACAGATGGTTCTTCTGGATGCCCCACAACTTGGCCAGGCCAGCGGGATCGACGATCTTGAAGACGCCCGTATCGCGGCATTTCCAGGCTATCAGATCGCTGTACTTCTGGTTGCGATCGTTCAGCAGTTGCTGCAAAAAGTCCCACAAGAGGCGACCATCTAAAGATAGAAAAGATTTAAACATTAGTTAAAAGCTCTATGAAAATGTAGTGTTCCCAAACTCACTTGTATTGGGCTCCGAGTTCTCGGGAAAGAATTCCCGCTTGGCTTTGTACATGTAACTGGGCGTGGTCGGGGCCGAGATGGATCCACCGGCGGGTGTCAACACGGGTCCGGCAGTGTTATCCAGCGTCAGCTTCTGCGGCAGTTGCTGCTGCTGCGCCTGCTGCATCTGTTGTTGCTGCTGCTGCGCCTGGGCTGCCGCTGCTGCTGCTGCCACGGCCGCAGCCTGCTGTTGCTGCTGCTGCTGTTGCTGTTGCTGCTGCTGCTGCTGCTGCTGCTGCTGGGACCAGGTGTTGACGAAACTATTCGTCAGCTGCTGCGTCCAGTTGGGCTTGATGTCTTTCAGAATGGGCGTGCTCGGCGGACTGGCCGTGCTGTAGGAGAGCGGCGCCGGTGGCAGCTTTGCGTCCGAGTACTCCTCCTCGGAGTCGGAGTGATTGCTGCTGGCACTGCTGATGCCCTTCATGGGCATGATGTTCGGCTGGGAGCCATTGCTGCCCGTGCTGCTGGCACTCGAGGATGTTTGATTGCTGCCGCCACTGCTGCTGCTGCTGTTCGTGCCTGCCGAGTTGGCCGTGGCTCCTGCTCCGCCATTTGCTGCTCCTCCACCACCAGGTGCTCCTCCTCCGTTTTGGTAGGGAGCCTGCGGCGGACTACTCGCCTGGGAGTCCACTGAAGGCGGCGGACTGAGCGTCACAGAGTTTGGGGCCATAAAATGATGACCCGCCAGGCCGTGGGCCGTACTGTGGAAGGGACTGCTCTCGGGCGGAGCATTCAGCGGCGGCCACGTGGGCGTCGGCGGGTGACTGTGCGGCGACAGGGGATATCGGCTGGTGGGCGTCACTGGACTGTTGGGCAGATGCCACTGCATCATGTGCGACTCAATGATCAGCATTTGCAGCACATTGTGCAGCACGTCGCCGGCTCCCGGACACCTGTGGCCAAAGTCCGCACGCGTCAGCAGGCACAGCGCCTTGCCGTTCATCTGGAAGAGATCAAAGTCGAGCTTGGGCAGATCGAATTCACGGACGCAGAAGCGCAGGAAGACGAGCACATCCTCGCGGCTCCACAAGCGCGGATCGGAGGGCAGGGACGGCGGTAGCTGTGTCTTCAGCTCGGCGAGCTGACTGGACGGCGCCGGGGGACAGCGCCAGAGCACATCGCTCCAGATGCCGGGATTCAGCGAATTTAACGATAACTGTACTGGGAGCATTTTCATTTTGGACATGCAGCCACAGTGTTTAAGGAAGTGTCCTGGTCGTCAACGGATCCGTAGTATGAGTAGTGGTAGCCACTGAGAGTGTTGCCTTCAACTTGGGTATCTGGAAGAACATGAAAAAGAAAGAAGTTAGTTGGTGTTAATCTAAAAATGTATTAAATAAAATGTATAACAGTTCGAGGGTTTAAAAAAAAAAGAAAAATTAAAGCCGAAAGTCTTAGATTCAAGGACGCAAATGTGTAAAAACGAGAATTTATGAAGCCTTCCAGGGCTCTGCTTTGAAACTTAGTTAAAAACAAAAAAAAAGTAAAGTTATTTGACTAACTAATACTCCTGAAAAACACAAAGATCTCGGATAATAGATGGAAAATATGTTATAATGCTATCACGATGGTTTATTTAAACTATAAGCTTAAAAATACTATCAAAGTAACAGATATAACTCCCGAAAAGATTGTTTCAGCCATTCATTGTATTTAATAACATCGCAATATGTTTCAATATGTTTTATATATACCTATTATATTATTTTATTAGTTTAAATCGGTGACAAACCGCACACGTAGGTGGACTAGCATTATAAAGAAAAATGCGAGAGGTATTATAAATGTTATTCTTCAAATCTTTGATTTAATTGAAGGAAACACTATCCGATTTATAAAATTAATTGACGTAAATTGAACTAAAGTCCTTTTGAACCAACAAAAGATGTTTAAGTGAGTAATTTCATGAGAGTTTTCAGTAAAATATTTGTTTCACTCTTTAACCCAGGAAGTATAAGAAATATATTTTCATATTTCTCTTTCCACAAGGAAGTCTTTCCATAATTTATCCTTTTAGTAACCACACACACCCTACACACACACGTATCCACTTGACTCATTTCATCCGCCAGATTTTTGTTTATTTAAAATTCTGGTTAAATCACACATGGAAAACTACCACGAATTCGGGGCATGGATGCCACCAGCAGCTAGCTCTTCTTGCTCTTGCCACGGATCAAAGTTCACTGCTGAGCCAAAAGGATGTGCCAATGGAATGGATGTTGTTGATCACTCGACACACTTCCGCCAGAGAAATATTTGAGCGGACACATCACCTAGCTGGTGCTGCTGCTCCTCTCCGGGGGAGACGCTCCCAGACGCCACCACAAACACACACACACACATACCGAGCGATCCAGATCCGTGAGAGCGGGAGCGGGAGAGTGCCGACTCAGACTCTCAGACAGGCATTCGCATTCCAACCAAATCAGATTTCCTCATAATCGTCGCGGGCAGCCGATCCGATGGATGGAATAGGAATAAACAAATAATATATCTCCGATGCCGACGCAAGAATAATAACAACAACAACACAACAGAACAGAACCGAGCCGAGCCGCCGACGATCTATCTCTTCGTGTGTCTGTGTGTGAGTGTGAGATGTAGCGGGCAAGCGCATCCGATCACTACTTGGCGCAAACTGGCGGATCTCGATCTCGGAGAGCGTGACTCACTCGGCAGCGACAGCGGCAGAGGACGAGGCAGAGGAAGCAGCAGCAGCAGAGGATCAGGCAGCGACGTCCGCGCTCTCTGTCCCGCTCTCAGCAGGCATCTTCGGATCTCCGACAGCAGCAGCAGCAGCAGCAACACACCCCCGCAGCGACCGCGACGCAGGCAGAGATGAGAGGGAAGAAAGGAGAGCAGGAAGAGCAGAGGAAGATTTGTCCGAAATAAGAAAAAAAGGTTCGACCACCACGAACCAGTGAGTGCGCTACACAGAGAAATAAAAATCTGTTTGGATTGGATTAAGTCATAAATCGAAGAAGGTGAACAATTTTAGATTGTTTTGATGCAAACACTCTTGTAAAAGACACTGAATAAAGCACAATTAATGCAAGGAGTGCTCCTAAAATTCCCAAGTACGAATTCGGAGACACAATAGTTAGCAAAAACGCTAATAATACAAATATTGGTGGAGAAATAAAAATCTGTTTGGATTGGATTAAGTCATAAAACGAAGAAGGTGAACAATTTTAGATTATTTTTATGTAAACACTCTTGCAAAACACACTGAATAAAGCACAATTGTCCCAAGGAGTGCACCTGAAATTCCCAAGTACGAATTCGGAGACATGTGTGAGAGCAAAAACGCTTATAATACAAATATTGGTCCCAAAAAATCAACAACGAGTATATCAAGATAATATTCATTTAAAGTATAATTTAAATTATTTTCTTCTTGGCACCTCATTATTAAAATACAAATAAATAAGTATTTATAAATAAAACAAAGAAAGAAGTGAGAGATGGAAAGAAATATAGTTTTGAAAAGAAATCTAACGGAAGTTAAATAAGAACCGGGATGAATAAGATATTATATTAAACCTTAACATCTCAAGATAAAGACTAGAGCATTTCCCAGTCCCCCAAGTCTAACGTATTCGAGCTTTTTAATTGTAAATTTCTCAATATGGTAATTTCCACCAAAAATGTGTGATCTCCTCCTCGGGCGTGTGCTGGTCTTGGTATTGGTGTGCATGGGCGGCGGCGGTACACTGCCATTCCGGATGTGTACAAACCAAGCACAGACACACACTCGCCAGTCTAAAGACGAAGTGTACACACACACACAGTCCGCGATGGTGATCATTTGCTGTAAAGATTTCAACATAAGCGAATGTATTGATGGCACCATGGCACATGGAGATTGGAGATGCGGTGGGGCAGGGCAGCAGCAGCAGCAACAAATGTCTCTCGAAACTCGAAAGCAGCCGTGCCGTGCCCATTGCCCACTCTCGTACCCGTACCCATACCCATACCCATACCCGTACTCGTACTCGTATCTGACTGCAGCAACAGCAGCAAACGGAAGTGCACATTCCAAGCTGAAAACCCGTTTCCAGACCAAGACCTGGGACGGGTGTTGGAGAAAGACGCTGCTGCGGCTGCTGCTGCGGCTGAGGCTGCTTCGATGGGGCAACTAATAAATCCGCCAGTGGGTAAAGAGAGCAGCGAGTCTCAGTCGTAGTCGGTGGAGATGAAGCCGAAGCACGCAGGGATGGAAGAGGAGGATGAGGTAGGGGAGAAAGAGGATCACCAGCCACAACGAGGGGCACCCCGTTTACAGCAAAGGGAAAGAGTGACCATAAAGAGTGTATTTTGTCATATCTTCATAAAACTTCATAAAACTTCCTTGAAAGTACCTTAACTTTTCAAACTAAAGACTGAATCACAAAAACTTGTTCCAACAAAGACTATTGTTATACCCTTGCAGAGGGTATTATAATTTTGACCAGATGTTTGCAACGCAGTGAAGGAGGCATCTCCGACCCCATAAAGTATATTATATTCTTGATCAGCATCACCAGCCGAGTCGATCTAGCCATGTCCGTCTGTCTGTCTGTCCGTCTGTCCGTCTGTCCGTTTGTCCGTCTGTCCGTCTGTCGGTTTCTACGCGAACTAGTCTCTCAGTTTTTAAGCTATCGAGCTGAAATTTTCAGCATAGTCTTATTTCTTTAGCACGCAATATATATGTCGGAACGACCGAAATCGGATTACTATATCCTATAGCTGCCATAGGAATGATGGCGAAATTAATGTAAAAAAAATTTTACTTCTTTGTTTTTCAACGTATTTCTATAAATTTTGAGATATATCAGTTTTTTATGCTTCTAGAATTACGGTTTTAATTTCATAGCTGTCATGGAAGCGATCGGTTGATTTATATGAAAATGTAAAATTTACAAAATTCGATGTTTTTTCAACATTACTAAAATGGTTCGAGTTTCAATGATCCAATAGCAGACTCCAAGGGTATACCAACTTCGGTTTACCGAAGTTAGCTTTCTTTCTCGTTTTTACAGGATATTATTTTTTTCCCCGCTAAATATTGGATTATTCGCATAAATAAAATATATAAAATATTAACTAAGTAAGCCTAAATCCTCCACAGTCAGTATAACCCACTATTCCTTTGTCCCGTACTGTATTCATTTCCCCATAGCTCGACCAGACGATTTCCCTGCCCAGTGCCCGTACCCGTGCCCGTGCCCGAGCCCAGACCCAAACCCGTGCGCACACATGTTCAAATTTATCCCACATCTTTTGCCGCGACTCTTGGCTGGTCGCTCTTTCCTCGAAAGAAACTTCCTCATTCTCCGGGAAGCGCTTTCAACAAGTGAGCGCTGGCTGGCTGACTGGCTGGCAAGAGAATATAAAATATTTGGGATTTGGTGGGGAAGGAAGAGTCTTGGCAATGATGATGATGAGGAAGATAATAATCGCCTTGAATATTTTATTGTGCATGTACATGGCTTAGAGGGGGTCGCCGCCGCCGCCGCTGCTGCTGTTGCGTACGATCTCTGATCCGATCTATTTGTTTTCGAAGAGAAGCAGCCCCAGAGGTAATATGCTGCCGCATACTACATATACTTGCACAAAAACGATCCTACGTGTTATTTCGGTTGCCACAACACATGGTTGTTGAGTTTTCACTAAAATAAAATCATATATTCTAGTGCACACATGTTCCGCAGCACCAGCAATAGCAATAGCAACAAAAACAGCAACAGCAAAGGCAACAGCAACAAAATAAATAAACATTCGGCTAAAAGTTGGAGTCGGTGGCACGTAGTAAAATGACAAATGAATGCTCATCAGCCAGCCACAAAAACAACAATAAGAAAGGCAGGCAGGGCAACAGCAAGCCCAGGAAGAAGCAGAAATATGGGGAGAGGATCACTGGGAGAAAAAATAATATATAAAAAAAAAATTGCCATCTCAAAGTAGAGCATAAAAAGGTATTGCTGGAATATAAAGCTGTTTCAATAGAAAGGCAATCTTCTTCATGGAAAAAAATATAACAAGAAAAAATTCATAATTCTTTAATTAGATTTTTCAAAAGATAGAATAATAATAATTGTACAAAAATCAAGGCTTAAAGCTTAGGGATATCCAATCTGGCCGCATGTAACTAAAACTTATAAGGAAATCCTTTGTCCTCGAGGAATTAAATAATATAATATACATAACTTTACTAGTAACATCTTTATCATTTTTTTCAGTGCAAAATCTTGGAGCATAGAAGAGCCAGAGAGAAGGGGCAATGAAGGAGGCTCGCTGCCGAACGACGTCTCACGCACGCAATAAGAGTATAAAGAATATTTCTAAATCTCAGCACAGGCACAGGAGGCGCGGCAGAGAAGAATCCAAATTGGAGAGAAGAAGAGCATCAGCATTCACTCACCTCGCTCATTCTTGCCAGCTTGCCAGCTCCCTCACTCGCACAGCTCGAAATCAAGTCAGGCACACAGGTAGTTTAAAATCGGAGGTAAAGGTATGCGAGCGATCTCGAACCGGTTTCAACGGAAATTACAAACGAAAATTATAAAACGATCAGTTTAGAAAAGAAAAAGAAATAAATGCCAGGGGGTGTGGAAGGAAAGCTGGCAAACCAAATACAAGCAAATGGGTTAAAAGAATTTCTTGAGCTCTTTTTATTCCTTCTTCGACGATTATTTGCAATGTTTCCGTTTTTGGTCAAGTGAGAGGGAGGTGGTGTGTGAGTGTGTGGGATCGTGGGATCGGAAATGCTAGAAGAAAATGGGACATGGGAGATCTGAAAGGCGGATAAGGAAGTCGAGGAGGTAACAGAGAGTTCCTCTAAAGAAGAGATTGGAAAGGATTATGTGGGACAGTGGAATCAGATAAGATCAAGTTAAATGTTATTACCAGCTAGGGTTACAACTTTTATATAGAGGAAATATCATTGGGATTTATAAATCACACATGAACTCCATATTTTTCCCAAGAATTTTTAATCAGTCAAACAAAATGAATAATATCTGTAATCCGAAATATAGTCACTAAACCCAAAACACAAAAATTTGGGTTGGTATTTTTTAGATTAGCTTTAAAATAAGTACACCCAAAAAAAAAAAACAAGAGTTTAATCTTTCTACGCGTTGTCTTAAAAGTATACTCAAGCAGTATAACGAGTTTAGTATAAATTTAATACTTCAAAGTATCAAATATATACTACATAGTATAATTTTTATACTCCAAAGTTTCAATTGTGTATTTTCGAGTATTATTTTTATACGAACCTACATCGAAAAGTCGATAACATATCGCGTTAGCTGGAATTTAGTGCTTTTCTGTTTGTCGCGTTAGTGATTATTCTGAAGTCTTGGTGCAGATGAGTATAAAATGTATACTTTCGTAGTATCAAATTAATAGGCATCTTATTAAGAAATTTTTCATACTCAAGAGTTTAGAATTCATGTAAGAATAGTATAGTTTCTATGACGATTTTTGTTGGGTGTAGTTATATAGTTGGAGACATTTTAAACAATATTTCCACTTTATAATAGAAATAAATCTTAAGGCAGAAGTGGCAACCATCGGCTAAGATTAAGTTGAAAGTTATTTCCAGCTCGGATTTCGCCTATAATCCCATACTGTTATATGGAAGCACTACTATCCCTAAGATGACACTCGACTGGCATTTGGGATCGGCACTCCTAGACGCAGCTGGAATTCCAGCTGGCAAGTGAATCACCACCAGCCAGGCAATCGAGTGCCCAGGGACGGAGTTGAGTTGTGCGTTAATGAGTAATTTCCGCAGGCGGATCCTCTTCTCTCACCGCTCTTGGAACCCCCGCCACGCCTGTCCGCCGCCCCTGTTTTCCAGCAGCAGTGGTCCCCGGGTGCATCAAGTGCTGCGCAGTAAGAATGATGGGAAAATAAGAAAATCTGATAGCAAAAGAAGACGAGCGGAAAAGGGAACCAAACACGAAGAGAGAGACAGAAGCGGCGGCAGCAGCCATGGCGCATTAAGATTAACGGCTCAACAGTCGATCGCAGGGAAGGTGCAAGAAGGAGACAGCTAGAGGGATGCTTACTGGTGCTCTCCCTTTATACACTGATCAAATTATTGGAAGCACATTGAGTGAAACATGTATTAAATTAAAATATATTTCTATAGAATGGTTAAATCTTAAATAAAGAATCTTCTTTTTTGATTTTTTGTCTCTATTCCTTTGACTTTTGATTCTCCACAAAACAGTTAACAATTTTCTAGAGCCCGCTTTCCCTCAGTGCAATAATCAGGTAGAGGAGCAGCAATGAGGAAATGCGTCCGTCCTTCTCCTTCCTCTACCTGATGCTCCGCAGGCTCCGTTGTGCACTTTGCTTTACATCTTGTAGGACTTCTTGGAAACCCGGCTACGGACGGATCTTGGCATCAGAGGCTCAAAAGGAAGAATGACGAGGCATGTGGTGCCGATGGTGCCGATGGTGGTGGTGCTATTGCTATAGCTGTCGTTGACATTTGATCTCTTTTATGAGGTCTTCCTTGAGCGAGCTCAAGTGCAGCCCGGATTCGGATTCCTTTATCTCCTCTCCTCTGTTGTTGTGCTGGTGTTTTTGGTCTGGCCCTAAATCAACCCCTAAAGCCAAGGGATTTGACCCTAGTCCTCAAATTGTCTGTAATTCAATGAGTTCACTTTGGGGTTCTCCTGTTCGATTCATATTGATGTTCTTTTCATGCTTCAAGGTTCGGGCTTTTGTAAGTAAATGTAAAGGAATCTTTGGCATTCACTCAGCCAATCAAGGAAGGATCGTTAATTTAATATCAAATTCTTTCAAAAGCGAAATTGGAAAAGGTAAATTTTCAAAGATCTAGAGCCTTATAGATCCCCAAAAAAGGTTCGCAAATTCCTGAACTAGCAAAAAAAAAAAAAACAAGTAAGAAAGCTACAGTCGACTGTGCTCGACTGTGAGATACCCGGTACCTAAAAGGCAATTTAAAATTGTACATACATTGACGCTATTATATCGCACGGCCAAGGCTCGAATGCGCCACCTGTCGGCTACAGCTTGCAACAGCAGTGCCTTAGGGCGGTGTGTAAAAATTCTAACCTTATTGCTAGTATCTCCCATGTTTATCATCCGATTTTACTGAAATTTTCAGAAAACGTCCGCTATATTTTATTTATTTATTGTATCTATTAACTTTAACCCGGTAATAACGAGTATAGCTTATTTTACGATTTTTATGATTTTTGAGGGCGGAAGTGGGCGTGGCCATATTTTAAAACAAACTTGATCTGCATGCAACAGATTCCAATGTTGTCACTAAATTTGGTAAATCTAGCTCTTATAGTCTCTGAGATCTGTTGTTTCACCCTATGGGTACTGGGTATAAAAAGGGATCAATGGAATTAATTTTGAAATATAATATCGTAAATTCCGTATAAACCAACTCAACGTATCAAAAAGATTTGTTTATAAATTTTCTACTAAGAAACAGTTGAAGCTATTGTTGGAATTAAGTGTAACTATAATCATTCAGCAATTTGCACAGCTATTTTGTAATCAAAAACGTAATTACGGTCGGCAAACTATGAGTAATGCCGCAAACTTCCTTAGGGTTCGAGTTCAATTCAAGTAGCTCCGATATTTATTTTTTTGCACGTGTATGTTTTAGCTTTCAGATATAACCATATAGATGTGTGTGTGTATGTTCCCCCTGGTTCGCTCATATCAAATACTCAATTAATAAACAGCAGAAAAAAAGAAGAAATATTCAAAAATCCAAATAGCTAAGTCAACGACCTGCTTTGCTTTTATAACTGCTCACCGCACAACAGTCGCGTCGCCGTGTATATTTAAGAAGCAGCAACAACGCTCGTAACTCTTGATTTACCTTAACTTTGCACCCCTTAACCCTCCTCTGCCCCGCTCTGTGTGCTCCTCATAGACGCTGCTGCTGCTGAGCGTGCATAACAAGCGCGTGAGCGTATCGTGTTTGCTATTTGTGTTTGCCTTTGCATCGCTGTATTGGTATACATATTGGTACCTCTCACCGATACAAAAATAAAAAAATAAATAAAAAAATGTTGAAAAAATAAAAATAAAATAAATAAAGTAAAAATACAAACAACAACAGAAACGACGCCAATTCCGGGTTCTTCTTCGCAACAAAAAGTCAAAAAGAGTATGCGAAGCAGGAGGGGAAACCAAACCAAGTGTCTGCGGTTCATTTTCTGTCTAGATCGTCAGTTTATATGCTCAGCTTAAAGCGCCGTAGGCACTTTTCTTTTGTTTTATTGTTATTTCTTTGGTTTTATCTTTTTTGGAGCAAGCCCCGCCGCCGCTAACAACGAGGGAAGCTCAAAGCTCAAGTCCCGGCAAATCAATCATCGTTACGCATATTTTTTTCTTCGGGAAGCTTATGGCCCGATCTTGGATAGCTTGCGGTAGCTGTAAATTATGAAAAAATAAAGAAAGGACAGCCACAGGCATTCCCTTTCCATCTAACGCTTTAGTTGGTCATTAGAATACACTGGACACTGGGAAATTAGAACTTCATGTGGAAAAGGAAGCATTTTCCGATAAAATTCCCAAGTGGTTAGTCATTTGAAACACACTGCTTTGCAAAATTAGAACTTCATGGGGAATAAGGAAATAAAAACTTATCCTCATACGCCAAAATTGGAATTTTCGATAAAATTCCCAAGTGGTCAGTCATCAGAATACACAGTACACTTGGGACACTTGGAAATACTTTCATTTCTCGCTAAAATTCCCAAGTGGTTAGTCAGTAGAAAAAAAAAACACTACACTGGGAAATCAGACCTTCAAGAGGATTGTACAGATTATGATTCAAAAATTCCCTTTTTTTTAAATAAAATTTTTAAAAGGTTCTTTAAAAGCTGATAAAGTCTAAAAATTGTTACAAAATAGCCCACTTCTGCCCACTGTAGTTTTCTCTTTTGATCAGGCGACAAGATCTGGCCAACATTAAAATCTTCTTCCTCTTTGCAGCTTTAGCTCCGATCTCTTTTGTTTTGCTCGACAAAAAAAAAAAAAAAATGAGAGAAATGGGTAAATCTACAGCTGCTGGAGGCGTTACGTGACGTGTTTGTTCTAATGTAGCTCAAACCTCGGCTTCAAGTCGATGTTTTTTTTTTTTATATATGTATATTGTTTTGTGCTTTTGTTATTTTCCAGCTCTTTTTTGTTGGAACTCTTTCTGCTGCCTCATTGTTCATCTTTATATGCTCGTCGGGTGTCGAGAGGGGGAGCGAGATGGACTGACTAATGATATCAAACGTTCGATAACCTTTTCGGTATTTTTTTTATAAATATGCAAACTCAAACCACAGTAAAAAAAAAAAAACCTGGCTCTTCTATGCTGATCATTCTCATGACAAGAGAGATATCCGACTTCATAATGAGCATTGGAACAATCGGAAAACAAAGGGCGCAAAAGCACAGCATCATCATTATGATCATTATCATAATGCTTATGATCGAATCGGTAGCTAACTACCTAGAAATAAAAAATAAAAGACCAAGTGGCGAGAGGGAGATGGAGAAAGATGTGAGATCTCCAGCCAGATATTCCATTTCCATACGATGGATGAGTTCATCAAACGCCCAGACAAGAGTTCAAAATCATTCTAGTTTTTTGCTTTCAAAAAGGGGAAGATGACAGGGATCTATCGCTACGTACAGTGAGGGAAAAAAGGGATGGGACATGGAATTAATATTCATAATTAAAGGCAGAACAAAGAATAAAGAACTTGTAAGGGCAAGTATGAATTAATAATCCTTAAAAAACATGAGGGTTCCATTTATAAGATTCTACAGAAGAAAGCTTTATTCTTTAAGGGTACATTTTGACGTTAAAATTCCCAATTTCAAATTTAGGCCTAAAATCATGAGGGTTCGAGGCCTAATCATTTAGGAAATATGATATCTTAAATAAATTCCATGGGATAAAACCAATCCCTTACACTTCCTTCTACTTTTAAAAACCCTATACTCCCGCTAGTACCAAAACTTTCTCCGCGTGTACTTCTGGTCTTTGCTAGAGAGAAGAGAATGGATATAGTCGTAGACCTAGACCGCATCAACCGCATCATTTGTGCCCATTACATTCAATTAGTCGCATCTGTGTTTTTGTTTCAACTCTTTGCGATTTTCTCGCACTTGCATCAATCTTCTGCCCCTCAGCTCCGCCTCCTTCTCCCTCTACCTCTCCAGCTCCTGCTCCTGGCTGGCATCCCAACTTAATAAGGCAGTCATCAGCATCAGCAACAGCATCATCATCATCATTGTTGGACTGCTGCTGCCTGCCTGCAGCAAGAATTTAATGCTCTCCTCTTCTATATCGAAAAGGGGTTGCGAAGCTTGAGGGGATTCTAGTGGACATCTCATAATGTGCGTCTCTCGTTTGGTTTGGGGTCGGGGTCAGTCCGGGTTCAATTGAGTTGGTTGACATGAGTTGCTTCCGTGTTTGAAGACCACAAATACTGGTAAGTGGAGTTTAGATTGAACAAACTACGAGGGGAAGAAGACATAGGGCAGGTTACTGGAACTAAAAGCTAATCAATACAAATTGGAAAATGGCGGAAGAAGCACGATTGTATCATGATGATTGATAGCATGTTAGCGGAAAGAAGACGAATTGTTCTTGGAAGTTAATTAAGTTAATTTGGGATAGAACTTTGGACAGAGTATATAATATCGTTACAGGTAATTATCAATATCAAAACAAATATCATACTTCCTACATCGAAACTCTCCTTAAAAGATTCTGAATTTAAATTATTCTTTGATCCTCAGAATTTGTATCTCATCTATTTATACCCTGATCCCATTTGATATAAAGAGATTTCCACTGGATCCACACTCTCTGGTAAATTCTTGTCCATCAAGCTGATGGAGAAATGGTGATAAGATCCCCCCACAGTCACAGTCCCAATTCCCGTGTGCCCGTGCCAGTGCCAGTTCCAGTTCCAGAGATCCCGTCCTCGACCAAAGTTGATGCACAACACACACCTGCCGCGGAGGCCTTTGGCGCTTCACATGGCGATATATGTCTGTAAAGTAGGATTACTTGTTGTCTTAGGTGTCGCTGGTCTGATAAAGACCAACAGATATAGACAGAGAAGCACTGAAAAGATACAACATGTTCCGCTAGCCGTCGTCGCGCGTACTTCCACCGTAATGTTTATATGTATGTATATATTATGAAATGTTTACGATTTGCTTGAGTTTCAGTAAGTTCATAACAAATATGCCCCTCCACAGATAAGATAACGCATAGATACATAGAGCAATCTGACTCGACTCGACTTGGACTCTCGCCTGGCCTGGCCCCCTTCACTTCTCTTTGCTTCTCGGAGACCGAGACCTCCTCCGAGAAAAGAAAGACTTTTAGCGACTTCCTGCTCTGTTTGTTAGCTATTGATCGGACCGATCTTGCAGCTTCCTGTGGGCAATTAGACTGGAGTCCAGCAGAAAGCAGCTCAACTACAGCGATTCAGCTAGGTAGCCCACTTACACTGTGGGAAAAGGGGGATATTTGGCTTGAAATTGGTTATTTCTTTGCCTTTTTAAAGCATGATTGGGCATCGATACTCGAGATCGGAGCCAGATAAGAAAAAACATTGAATATCTAGGTGTCCTTTGGGGAATAGTACATTTGGTCACAATAGATTATTTCTGGGAACTCCTTAAAACATGGTAGGGCACCTATTTGCAAGATCGGAGCATGACTACGAAAAACCACCCTTTGATATCTAAGTATCGTTTTATGAATACGATTTTTGGTTGTAATTGGTTAATTCTTTGCTGATTTACAGCATGGTTGGGCACCGATTTTCGCGATCGGAGCCCTACAATATAAACTATCCCTAAAAATCAATCGTTAAACATTGGTTAATACTTCTATGGAAAGAGCTGCTAAAAAATAGAGAGACATAGCTCTGAACAGGATTTCTTTTATACAGATTCTTTATTCTTTAAACTTCAAGAACCAATTCTTCATCGTAGAACCCATTTTTCTTTGTGCAATCGAGTGATCGTTGATCGTTTCTTTTTTATTTTTTGTGCTCACACAATCTGGTCGGGCATCTAAACCGGTAGTTAGTATTTGCACTAGTAATCAAGCACACACATAGCTAACATCTAGGCATGCATGGCGAAGCCGCTGCTTCCTCCTCTACTCAGCCGATCCCCATATCCCCCAGATCCGCCAATCTCCCTCCGCCCCCCCGCATTCGGAGCCAAAGAACTTTGACGATCGCGCTTCGCATCTTAATTACAGAGGAGAACGAGCAGAAAAAATAGCGAAGAAAAAACAAAGCCGAGAGCCCGCCAGCCCGGCAGTCCGCCAGCCAAACCTGAATTGTAAAAACGTTCTAAACGAACTGAACTCAACCGAACCGAACTGAACTGAACTGAGCTGAGCTAACTTGAGCCGAGCTGGGCTCGGTGTGGAACGTTTTAAGCGTCGTCGTGGAAAGACACTTAATAAATGCGGAAGCGGATGTTCGAGCTACAGAAACACAGAAACAGAGAGACGCTGACGCTTGTCTATAATCACAATCAGGTTCCAAGTCGCAGGGAACAGGGAAATGCAAAAATAAAGAAGAAAAAAACCTATAAAGAACATGTACATATGTGCGGGTAAGTTAATACCATCCGTCTACAGGTTGTAAACATTTACAAAGCCAAGGAAATGCCAGGGTCCCGAGAAGAACAGCAGCAGGAAGAATTGTTTATCAATTGCATGAGGAGAAGTCGTCATCATCAGCAACATCATCATCATGGCTCACTTCCTCTGACATTTCGATGGCGGGAATCAAAAGTATATAGTACACATATAATCACAGACGATGTGTAATACACGGACTAATGTTTTATGGCATGTTCAGGAAATTGGCTCATATCTTTAAATGAGTTGGAGGTGCGGTTAGGCGGAGAGTCTGAAAAAAAGGGCGACACACGAATTATTGATTAACCCGAGAGCATTACAAACATCGTAAAAATGAAGCGGTTTGAAACGGAACCGGATTACAGATAAGACCATAAAACACATACTTTAGAAGAACTTTCAATTGAACAGAGCTGGAGGATTTTTTCAGGGAGATTAGGATGTAAAGTATGACTGGAAATCTCCGTGGAAATTAAGATCTCAACAGTTCTTCTTAGAATATTGGGGAATACTTTTAAAATTGTATTTATAAACCTGAATTATTTTGAGGAACTGAAATATAAAGATAATATATTTTTTCTAGTACATTTCTACGTAGACCCTGAATTTCGAATTTGAAAGAATTTTGAGATTACCACCGCCAATATTTTTTAAAAAAAAAAAAAAAAAAAAAAACATAAACAACTTATTAAACGTAATCTGAATGATAAGGAACAAATACATACTTTATACTTAAAGGGAAATACCAGACTGAACGGAAACAGTGTAAGATTGCCTCATCCCCGGAGATTTTCCTATCAGCTTGAACTCGTATAGATTGCACCTTAATCATCCAGGAAACGTGTGTAGAATCAATCTATGAGCTGCATTCGCGGCACTTGGAAGTTAATAGCGTGCGGATGCCTGCCTCAAGTGTTACAACGATTTCCATTTGAGTTCTGTTTCCAGGCGGAATTCACCGACACTGCACTTCGATAGTTTCACTTGTCTTATTTTTATTTTTTTGTTATTTCAAGAGAACAGCAGCTGATTAGCTGGCGCGCATTTTGAAAAGGCTTCTCTTCAGAGAGATTGCTTTCACAATAAGTCCGTAATAGCGGTGATAATTATATACACTTGAATATACATACGAATGCAAGTATGTAATATAGACAAGGAGTGGGGAGTCACTGGGCAAAAGCTTGATAAGCACGGACAATGGCATCCGAGTGGATGTGGTGGGCACAATAATAATAAACAATTGCTGGCGATGCCGCAAGTTGCTCTTAAGTAGCCACTAAAACGTGGCAAACCGACCTAATGAGATAAAAAAAAAAGAAAGAAACCCACTCACACGAGACAACAAGATGAGGAGGAATACCCAGAATCCGGCAATCCAAGAACTAACAATTGTCATAGAGTCTAAGATCTGGGATCTCTTGAGCTTGCTTGCTGCATTGCCGCCGGCCAAGAACTCATTTAAGCCGCTGCTAATTATGAATTTGGCGACAATAGAGTAGGAGCTCGGAAATCTCAGTCGCTCAGTCCCAGTTCAGCTCCTTCAACATCAACGCTCTTGCTACGTGCTACGTGCTGTTCGTGTCAATTTTGCTGTTTGTCTTAATTCGTGTGTTTGCCTTACTTGGAAAATTATAATATAATCTCCTGCTTGACTTGGACCCCACAACCAAATCTACATCCCCCCATTCCCATCCCCTTGTGCCAGCCCAGTTTCTGGGTTCATCTCCTCTGGCCCGAGGGTATTTTCGAGGCTGTCGTTTCATTTGACACTTGGTCCACCGAGCAGACAGAATGGCGGCAGCGGAGGCGGCGGCATTCGCTTGAAAAATATCCCAGCTGTAATTCCAGCATTAATAAAACAATTTCGTGTTAGGTGCCGGTGCCGGTGCCGGTGCTGAAGATGAGGAGGAAAAAAAGTGGAGGATACTTTGCCACTCGAGCAGAGACAACTGACTTCCTTGAGTTAGGAATAAGAGAGCTGGCAAGTGTGCGCTTTGATATAAGATGAGTTTTTGAGGAACTCTTTTTCAGGCTAATGAAATGACTGTATTAGGAAAATATTAGTTCTCAAGAAGCGCTAATTGGCTGTATTGCTTGAGACTATAGAAAGAGTTGAGTTATAATGAAATAGTGAAGATAACTTGTCATACAAATATAATTTAGAGATGTTTTCATTAAGCAAATTGAATAAAACTTATTGGTATCAAACGTGCTTTTTATACAGCTTTACAGACTACTTACTTTATAGATATTTATGCAGATATCACAAAATGCCACTTCTTTTTATATGATCACCCAACTTGTTAATGTCTTTACTGGTTTTTAGCACAGTAAATACTTTGAGTTGCCCAAAATTTGTTTGTAATTACCTAAAAATAAAGAAAATAGAGGTATTATTAGAATAATAAAATAAATACGTGTTATAAAACATCAAATTTTCCTGACTACCCTCTGCCGGCACACACACAGAATGTAAACAACAAACCAGTGCGGTCAAATCGTACTTTTGTAGATAAACATAGTCCTTTAAAGAGTTGAATATAATTTTTATAGTCAGCAATTTTCTTAACAGTCTTACATAAAATGTTAGCTATTTTTTCTCATATGTAGCCACTTTGTTATATTTCTTACTTACAAAAAAACAACTCTAACAAGTCAATGTGTTTCCTGGGCACCTCTGTTATAAATTCATGTAACATTACAAGATTATTAATATTAAACGATTAGAATCCAAGATGTTTACACTAAAGCCCAACGAATCATCTGTTTGAAACGATCCCATCTTACCCATTACGACCTTGGCAAGGCAACCCTATTAATATTTTGTGGTGCGACCAGTGCGTGAACGCATTTTGAAGTGCTGAGAGACCCCGCCCGCCCCACAACCCTTCCACCAGCGCCACCAACTGACCAAAGGAGCCATAAAATAATCTCCAAACTCGTATCTGCGTATCAAGGTGTAAATAATTGAACAGCCCAATATTCTCGGGCCGTGCCAAACGGCCAACAGCCGCCGCAACAGCAATAGCAACAACAATTGCAATCATTATAATAACACTTGTGAAAACCATGCGATATGATTAAAACAAAACAAGAAGAAGCAACAAAAAGCCAAAAATAAAACCGAAATACTTTTGTTTTGCTGTTTTTCTTTTCTTCTTCTACGGTCTTGGGCTGTACGTGTGTGCTCGGAAAAAAAGGAACTACACTCCGCTAGAATCGTAAAAATAATAAATAAATAAATAATGGCAAAAACAAAGGGAATGGTGAATGTGACATGGATTGCGACTGATTACTGTATCAATTAAGACCCAAAAAAAAAAAAAAAAAAAACACAAAAAACGGTCGAGTGGGCCACTCAAACACCGCCTGCCGCCACCCCTTTCCTTCTCCAAAAAGCCAAAGCGTAAATTCTTGTACTGCCGTCATTTCCGGTTCCCCCTTAGAGCCCACACCCTCCCTGGCGTATCGTAAACGCCGCCCTTCCCCACCTGCCCCCTAGACTGCTTCCTCTTTCCACCTTGCAAACCGTTGGTTCCGTGCTGCCTTTATCAGCGAAAAAAAATACAAAATATAACGACCAACGACTGATTATACACACACCTGTTTGCAGATACGGGTAACAACACCAACAAAAGCACACACACACACAGAGTGTACGAGTTTCGGGTTGACAAAAACGGAATTTTCGGGGGTCGCTATCTACGTACATGCAGGCTATCGGCGTTCAAATCAAATTGATTTATGAAAGATTTGCCCAAATGCGATTTAGAAAACAAAGTAAAGAAAATAAGGAAAATGCCTACAGACATACATACTATACTTACTATCTAATAAATAATTATCAACTCACGAGAATACCTTTTTCAAAAATTAAATTAAAAGTAGGTGGGACGCCTTAATTTATGGTATATAGATTGGTGGTGGAACCAACAACTTGAACAAAATAGAATGATTTGCAGAAAATCAGGAGCATAACGTTCCAGATATTGAAGAACTTCAAATTTATACAACTAAGGTAAACCAATTAAGTAGCACTATGTTAGCAGATATCAATAAAAATGCTTAATAAACGTACTATATATAGTTTTAAAGGAGCCAATCTTAATAATGATAACTAAAAAACAACAAAAGTATTAAGATATGTATAATAACCTTGATTTAAGAGATACAAATGTTTCAAAATGCTTTGTAAATACTCTCAAAAAATAAGACATACTTATATTTTCACTTACAAAATGCCCTCCAAATACAACCTACAATTGTGCATTTCTCGTGCATAATTCATTGTAACTAACAGCACACAATAAGTGGCCGAAATATCCTCTTCGCTGCCCGCTGGGTTTTGAAGTACGTATAATGCAGCATTGTTCTCAGTGGAGGGTCCCTCCTCGTCCGGTCCCCGCCTCTTCCTCTCACTCCTCTTCCGTTTTCCGCCTTTGAATGAAATTTCCTTGAAGTGCCAAATGCCAAAACTTCATTGTGCGTTATTTCTACTCGGGTCAAGTCGAGGGGTCGATTTGGGTCGGGATTGAATTGAAACGACTGCCCGGGGTTCAGAGAGTATGAGAGGGTCGCAGTTAGGATCTCAAGAGTGACAATTATTATGGCATGGCAAGACCACCCACAAAGTTTAGAACCTGTTCCGCTTCGAGCACAATTCATTGTTGTTCGAGGGTTCAACAGGTAAGGGACAAACGGTGAGTCCGAGAGTTCCTACAGGTAGTGGTTCCTATTCTTAAGTTTTTTCTATTCTTCCCTTGGCGGGTAACGGCTTACAGTGAGCACAAAAATGGTATTTCATATTTTTAGATTACAATTTGCGGTTTATAATTGGTAATTGGATATGAAATACAGGGATTATCCATCTTTTAAATAAAAATAATCTCAGTTTGGAAAAAGACATGTAATTACAAATAAAATATATTTCTCTTTTATATTGGAGGAGATAATTTAGGAAGTATTTTAAACAATATGCTCTTGCTCTAATTTTGAAATTTTAGATTTATTTTTGTAACTCTTCTATTCTATTATTGTACTACACCCAAAAAAGAATCATCATAGAACCTATACGATTGTTACATGAATTCTATATTCTTGAGTATGAAAAATTTCTTAATAAGATGCTTATCAATTTAATACTACGAAAGTATTAATTTTATACTCATCTCCACCAATATTTCATAATAATCACTAACGCGACAAACATAAAAGCACTAAATTCCAGCTAACGCGATATGTTATCGAATTTTCGATGTAGGTTCGTATACAAATAATACTCAAAAACACACAATTGAAACTATAGAGTATAAAAACTAAACTTTGGAGTATACATTTGATAGTTTGAAGTATAAAATTTATACTAAACTCGTTATACTGCTTGAGTATACTTTTAAGACAACGCGTAGAAAGGTTAAACTCTAGTTTTTTTTTTTTTGGTATACATATTAATAACGGTTTAAATTTATGTGTGATTCAATTGTGCTTAGTTTGATTTTTTTCAGTGTTCTTATTCTTCTTTCCTACTTTTCGTGTATCGGTTCTAACCAATTACAGTTACCTTTAGTGTTAGATAAACCATATATAATGGACAATCGTCGATAACTGTGACATAGCTGAGGGTGACCACTCGTTACTAGGCGGGGGGTACAGAAAGCCAAGTGCTTAGTGGGTTATAACACTCAGACCCCTCAACCTTTTTCTCCTTGTTTCGCCGCCTTCGCCTGGTTATCGGTATCGTCGACATAGTATCTGTAGACAAGGCGTTACGGATACTTCCTTTTTGACGTTACGCCACCGGGTTTCAGTTAGGTGCACCCAAAACTGTTACGTTACCCGACGCCACGCAACTACAGTTCCCCTTTTCCCTGGGTTTTTCCTCGACTTTTCCTCTGGATTTTCTTGCCCCTTTTCGCCGCCCGCTCTTGCCGGAGTTCAATAAGAAGAAAAAAGAGGGGAAATTACCTAATTGTGTTGCATCGACAACGTACAGGTATGAAAGCGACGACGACTTTCCACAACATTACTCCACTTCTTGCTTGAATGTACTTTGCTTTACCCCTTGCTTTGTGCCACCCACTTTTTTGGAGCTCCCCCCTTCCCCTTCCCCTTCCGTTGCCCCTCGCTCCTTTTTCGTATGTGTGCCAAAAGGAAAATGTGCCACAAACTGCAAAATGCGGCGCATATTTGTGTGTTATGTTTGTGTGCGCTTTTTCTGTTTGTTGCTTCGCTTCGTTCGCTTCTTTCTCCTCCGTCCTCCTCCTGCTCTCTGCAGTTAGATAACTACAACTACAAGTCACCGTTAAAGCACCAAAGTCGCGTCGCGTCGCGTCTCGTTCGGCGGAGTATTATAACTCAAGCAAGACTTCCTATATTTTGAAACACGTTACGTTCGTAACATAATTCACACAACAGGTTACTCAGACGGCAAAAGAGACGGCACCATACATACATACAGACGTACACTGGGCCCCGCTAAAGAGAGATGGCGAGTCGGCAAACTGGCGATAACCAAAGCTACAACAACAACAACAATTGCACTCGAGTGAGTTTAGTTTTAGTTTTTATACCCTCGCAGAGGGTTTTATAATTTGCAACGCAGTGAAGGAGGCATCTCCGACCCCATAAAGTATATATGTATATTCTTGATCAGCATCACCAGCCTAGTCGATCTAGCCATGTCCGTCTGTCCGTTTGTCCGTCTGTCCGCTTGTCCGTCTGTCCGCTTGTCCGTCTGTCGGTTTCTAGACAAACTAGTCTCTCAGTTTTTGAGCTATCAAGCTGAAATTTTCAGCTTAGTCTTATTTCTTTAGCACGCAATATATATGTCGGAACGACCGAAATCGGATTACTATATCCTATAGCTGCCATAGGAATGATGGCGAAATTAATGTAAAAAAAATTTTAACTTCTCTGTTTTTCAACGTATTTCTATAAATTTTGAGATGCAGCAGTTTTTTATGGTTCTAGAATTACGGTTTTAATTTTAATTAAGATCGGACCACTATATCATATAGCTGCCATAGAAGCGATAGGTCAATTTATATGAAAATGTAAAATTTACAAAATTCGATGTTTTTTCAACATTACTAAAATGGTTTGATTTTCAATGATCCAATTGCAGGGGTATACCAAGTTCGGTTTACCAAAGTTAGCTTTCTTTCTTGTTAGTTGTAGTATTGCTATTGCTGTTGCTATTGCTGTTGCTATTGCTGTTGCTGTTACTGTCCCTGTGTGTGTGTGTTGCGTGTATTTGCGGGCAGAAATTGGGAAACATAGGGAAATGATGATCGTGAGAAAAGATTGCGGGAAATTGTCAGAAGTGCAAGATGAATGGATCGCCAGATGGGCGGGGAGAATCGCTACAGAGATAGCGAATCACTATAGACTTACATAGATTGTATTTAAAAGTTATGGATTTTAAACATCGCGAAGTAAGAATGTTATTAAATGCTTTATCAAATATATTTAGTTTATCTCAAGATCTTCTGTAAAATATTAATATTAATTAAATGGCTCATGAGATTGTCATTAAGATTCAGATGTCATGACATAAAATCACATTATAAAAATCCAATTTCCCTGGAATATAATTTGCAGTGATGAAATCACTTCCTGGAAGTGGAATTTATTCCAGGTTATAATGATCTCATCACATTCTAATCTCATGAAGACAACTTGCGAAATTCTTTCGAACCAGCGCAGTGGTTATTTTCCACAGTGTAGCTGAAACATCCTTGGTGGCTTAACCCATGCTCGCCTCCCCCCGGTTGCCAAGTAAAAGAGAGAAAATAAATATGTGGCAAGATATAGAGACGGGAGTATTATAGTGTACCGCTTTTAATGGCAAATTCGCACGATCGTTGATTGTAGAGTGTTGCTGTTGTTGTTGTTGCTAGTCTCATTTTTTTGCACTATTGCCACACACTACTTTCTTTATATCATTTTTTTTTTTTTTCTGTTTTCTTTTTGCGAATTCGAGACACACAACGTAATGGAAGCTGTTGCATTTGTGGCAAAAATTCAGGTTAGTGTGATTTCTGTTGCACTCTACAATAAAATGGGTTACAATGGGATATATAGAGTACGCACAAGTGGTTCGCAATTTTTGCATGGAAATATAGGCAACAATAGCAACACATCTGCTGGGCGATAACAACAATAAATGTACGCTTGTACGGATTTATACATGCATGTAAGTATATGTACTTATGTAAATGTGCATTTGTATTGAACGCAAGCAGCTTCCGCATGCATTTTGAAGCAGCAGAAAGAGAGGCCGCAACAAAAACAAAAGTGCGTGTCGTGACTTCAGCGAAATAGAAAAACTAAGGGAAGAGCAAGAAGAAAGCAAGAAGAAGAAAAACAACAAATTACGTATAAATGTATGCGTACATTTTTCAATGTAAGTGAATGTGTGTATGCATGATACATTCTTGGGGCCTTAACCCTTCAGTGACCCGAATTGGTCAAATGGAGGTTTTGTGGTTTTAAGCCATTCAATAAAAGGGTGACCATACTTTTTAGATTCATACAAAATAATGTCTACGTCTTATTTAAATTATTATTATTCTTTTTTATTTAAAGCTTGAATAAAAAAAAAAATGGAATTAAAATTAATTTAAATGTAGGTATTTTAAGCAGAAACTTGTAATATTTATTTTTAAACAGTCTACCAAGCAGTATTCTCATTTAATCTTCAAGCAGTGCAGATACATACCCACATTTCTGTGATCTTGTTATGTATTTTATTTTAAATCAGATATCATATCCAAACAGTTGACCCTTCTATAGAAGTTGTCATGTTTTAAGTGTTTCATTTTCCCATTTCATTTTTTAAACATTTTATAAACATTAAGAAGAAAAAAAAGAGAGCGGCCAAGAGAGCTACACACACACACACACAAACTTTGCTTGTTCGGCATTTTGTGTTAATATCTCTGCAGCTTTAAGGCGTTTTTTATAGTTGTTGTTTTTGCTGCTGCTTGGCGTTTTCTTCCTCTTTCTTTCATTATTTTGCCGCCGCTCATACTCGTTTTGTTGTTGTTGTTGTCTTGGCAGTGATTCGCACGTGTGAGTATGGGTGAGTCAGTTGCTTTATGTGTGTGTGTGCTAGTGTGAAGGAATAGGTCGCTCTCTCCCTCTCCCTCTCGCTCTTTACTGCGATCAACAGTTTTTATACCTGTTTGCTTTTCTTCTCACCTCTCCTCTCCACAGCACCGCACCACTCCATCTCTTCCTCTTTTTCTTGCCTGTGCTTTTCTGCCGCCGATTCCCAAGCGATCGCTGTCTCCCTTCCTCCTTCTTACACTTTTGACCCGCTCTCTCGCTTCCGAGCACTTGCCGTGCTCTTACTCTTACGTCGTTTGTCTTTCGCCTCACACACACACAAGCTCTGGCGCACACACATTCACCCATTCCCCATTACGTTGTTGTTTTGTTGGGAGCAATGCGGAAGTGAATTTAATTTATTGTATTTACGCTGCTTTTGCTGCTTTTCTGCCGCCGGCTGGTCACCAGGCCAAGTCTCAGGGGGTGCAGTAAAGAAAGGGGGAGGTAGGGCGCCAAAGAGAGCGACAGAGAGAGGGAGAGAGAACCAGGAAAGGAAAAACGCCAAGCGAAATCACAGCTTCTATAAGTCTTATTTCGTTTTCCGCTAATTGAAGAGAGAAAACAATCTTTTTAGAGCAGGGGTCCGCACGGCCCTATCCCGCGGGATAGGATTTTTCTCAGTCGGCGTCGCTGCCGCTCACGTATAGTATGCACAAAAGAGAACAGAAGAATCAGTGAAGACTAATTGTAATTATGTGTCTAAATTTAGCTTTTTTTAGCGTTAAATAGCTAGTTTTTAGGTTATAGCTAATTTTGTTGCCATATAACAATATATTTTAGCTGTTTTTTTTCTCATATCTAGCCATAGAGTGTTCGATGTTCACTCATACAAATGCAATGTTGGCATTTGACTGTAGTGGTGCGGACCCCTGTTTTAGAGACACAAATCTCAATACATCCGATGTCACAGTCACAAGCAACTAAATAGGTAATTAAAAAAAATTTAATGAATTTAGTTTTAGCTAAACCAATGAGTATTTTAGGATAATTATGTTTTGGCTTTTTCAATTGAATTGTTGATTTATTGAAACTTACGAGTTCCGTTTTAAAATTGTAAATGTTTATTATACCCGGTACCCATAGGGTACAAGGGTATTATAAGTTAGTGCCAACCGAGAGTGTATGTAACAGGCAGAAGGAGAAATCTCCGACCCTATAAAGTATATATATTCTTGATCAGCGTCACCAGTCGAGTCGATTTAGCCATGCCCGTCTCTCCGTCTGTCTGTCCGTTTGAAACAACAGATCTCAGAGACTATAAGAGCTAGAGTTACCAAATTTGGTGACAACATTGGAATCTGTTGCACGCGAATCAAGTTTGATTTTAAATTTGGTCACGCCTACTTCCGCCCTCATAAATCATAAAAGCGTAAAATAAGCTATACTCGTTATTTTCGGGTTAAAGTTAATAGATACAATAAATAAAAACAATAAAATAGACGTTTCCTGAAAATGTCAGTAAAATCGGATGATAAACTTGGGAGATATTAGCAATAAGGTTAGAATCTTAACACACCGCCCTAAGGCACTGCTGTTGCAAGCTGTAGCCGACAGGTGGCGCATTCTATTCATCTTTTCTAAGAACTCGACTACCCACAAATTAATTTCCCTCTTCATTAGAGCTTTTTTCCTGTCTCCCATTGTTAGTGTGTGTTTGTTTTGTACCTAATAAAATTTATTTGCGAGATTTCTGCTCTCATCTAAATAAAAAAAAATTAAATAAAATACAATGTCGGGGAGGTGGCGCACGATCAGGTGTGTGTGTCTAGTTCAAATCCCCCGGAAAACCCCCTCACTCGCCTAAACATATAGCTGCGGCAGAAGCAGGAACTGTTTGGCTGATTTGTTCGAAGCCGCCGTCGACGGGTGGCAAAGGCAAATAAATAAACACAATTCTGCTGGCTGTTTTACTTTTTTTTTTTATTTTTTATTATATATGAATGTACATACATATATACGGCTATATGGCTATATGGTTATATGCAAGTGTGAGTGTTTCTTTTCGCCATAGCGCCCCGGCGATAAGATTTCGCTGACGTGAGCCAGAGTCGCCCAGCAGAGTCACCCTAATTGGAGCTCAACGCTCCGCTTTTGTTTCACTGCACTTCCATTTCCATAGAAAAGTGCATGCAACAAGAGACTCGTGAACCGAACAGAGAACCACTTCTATAACATATAGCATATGGCATACCACCGATATCCAGTCCAAGACATGCACGGACGGACCACTCACTATATGGCCACTCCGATAATTACTGTTTTCTCCGAGGAGGCGGAAAACTTCGGGACCCACAACCAGCATGATGCAACCGAAGCATTACCGAAGCACCCCCAAGGTACCGTAATGCCTAGTAAAGGAATGTGGGCCTAAAAAAAAACGCTATTTCCAACCTAAATCGATCTTGTATACATATTTACAATATATCGTAGAGTGCGAAGGAATCAGTGGAGCGTGCAAGCTTGGGAAAAGAAATTTGTATCGGAAAGTTAGTTACCACACCGACCCCATTGTGAAGTTATGGTTCTTAATACTAAACCGCTAAGAAATTACTAGCATACAAGTTGGAAAGTTTATATTATGAGCCGTCAAATAATATAACTAACATAACATTCTGTTTTATAATTTCCCTTTGGGATTAATGCAGTCCAATTTGTAAAAATATTTTCCAGGGTTCTTAACAAGATCGAATAAGAACATCGGTTGGATTACTAGGTACAAAATACAATTAGATTAACACAGAAAAGAGCATTGTGTTGCGGAACAATCAGATAGCCAGAGTAGTAATTAAAATATGAATTTAGCATTCATGCCACTCCCAATCCCAATCCCAAGACCATCATGAAATTGTAACCCTTTAATATTTAAACATGTCCAATAAAAACGCCACAATCAGATCCTCTGAAATAACATGCAAATAAATCAAATACAACCCTAGATAAAGCTTTGTTACCGGGTAGGTCTTCTATAAGCATTATCCGTGCGCTCCAAATATAGCCCCAAGTTATCTGTTTACACGTGTAGATCCGACAAATTGTTGACCTCAACCAGAGACCAAAAACTCAAACATTGTAAGGCGAGTGGAGCAAAGTGAGGGGGAAGTCATATTTAGCAGATAACCAGCAGAAGATTAAGGCGGAGCAATTATTTATCAGCTGCTCAGACAAGACTGTTGTCTTGTCTGTCTTTATGACCATTGTGACGTAGTATTATGGGAAACGCATATACCAAAAGACGGTGTTTTAACCATCTCGTAATACACCAACGATGAATATTGGGCCGGTACAAAGAAAATGGCTGTTAACAACACTTACATTCTGAACATTAATTTCTTAATCTTGCTGAAGTCGCATGATCTGGTGCAAGTCGAAAAGACAGAATAAGTTTCTTACTTTTTTAGTCTTGATAACTTTCAACTGATTTTTTGTGATTTTTGTCCATTGTGTTTCTTTCTTTCTTTGATAGGAAATAAATAATTATTATTAACTAACAAAATAAATAAAATGTGGATTTGTATTGGTTCTTATTGGACATTTTAGCTTATTAATTTCTTTTAATTTTCCCTTTATACTAAGTGGGATTTTATTTACCTTAATACAAAAAATAAACTCCAATATTGTAAATAATAATCATTTTGTGCTGTTCTATCTGATTTATTTAATTCTATAACGAAAGTATGAATGACACGACTACTTTTCCCCAATTTATTTTATGGTCTGGCAACACTATGATTATTATTTCGCATAACTCTTATCGGGCAGAAATATTCTTGTATCCTTAGAAATTTGTGAAATTATTTCGCATTTTCTCGCTTTCTTACCTGTTTGCTCCACTGTGCGCTCCGTGGGTGACGTATTGAAAGGTGAGTGAGTGATTTCGTCTGTTTGCGTTGGGCTTCGATTCTTGAGCGCTTTTTTTTTTTAGCGACAGAAGCAACGCGGAAGCGGATATGTCCAGATCCCAGAAATGCTTTAGCTTTTGCTTCGCTTTGTTGTTGCTATTTCGATGTGTTTCTTGTTGTTATCTGCTGATGACGAAGACGGCGTCCATTGTTTTTTCTTTGCGTTTCGTTTTCGCTTTTAGGGGGTGGTGAGTGGGCGTTAAGCGGTGCTTTTTTTCTTTTGGGGCTAATCCTGGCTCTCTGTTTTTGTTTTCGATTCGCTGCCCGCGACGAATGTCAGCCGCAAAGCGGAGCAAATAAAAGGCGAAGCACTCGAGTGGGTAAGAAGAAGCAGAAGAAGAGCAAGTCAAACGTTTCTACTTCCGCCGCGCGCACACACACACTGACGCTGACGCACACGCACACTAAAACACTCACGCGATGCACTTGCACTCTGGCGTTTTGTTCGTGTTGTATTTGTTGTTGTACTTTAGCATTTCCTCTTTCGTCTTCCTTTTCACTTTTGCTTACACTTCTTGCCGCCGTGTTGTTTTTGTTGTCGTTCCTTGCTATTTCTTGTTTATTTCTTATTTCCGTTTCGCGCACTCATACACACACATAGCCCGGTGAAACACGTCGAGTCAATTTGGCTGCGGAACAACCGTTATTCCTCTCCGCCGCGCACGAATTAAATTCTATTAATTGCAAATTAATCAATTTAAATCATATTTGTTTGCATTGGGCTCGCTGAAGTCTAGTTCTCGGTTTCTCGGAGACCGCAAGCACAAGCACGTCCGCCTCCCTCGACAGTTTTTTTTTTCAAAACAGTGACGTAGCGACGCGCGGCCTTTTATAATTTCTGCCGCTCCGGTTTCGTGTCTTGCGTTTTGAGATTCGTCGGCTTCTCTCATTTTATTGTGCCCGAGAGAGGGCGAGAGAGCCAGTTTCTTTGAAAACCGACCAGAGAGAGTCGGTGATTTTTTCTCAACAAAGCGGAGCACTGTGGGGCCCACTTAAGTTTCTTCGTTGCTCAACTAGTAATTTTAAAACCAAGTAAGATAATCGAGTAATTTAAAAAGCATATGATCAAAATTTGTTCAAAATTTGTTAATTTATCAAAGTCAAAATGTATAAATATCATACAAAAATCACGTTTATGTTACAAAGAAATATTTTTGATTTTTTTAGTATTTATTAAATATATATATAAAAAAAAAAAATAAAAAAAAAGGTGGAGAAAGAGAGAGTACCCAATTTATTTTTTATTTGGAACCGTTGAGCACGAATCCGACGTTCGTTTTGTTCCTGAAGGCGTACGTTTAGTAAACGTCGTTTACCGGGGATGTGTATTTTATAACATGGCTGCACGAAATACACTTTCTGGAACCATGACTTTTTTACGTTTCTTGCCTAAAGGACCCTAATGATATTTTGTATTCTTTGTGTACTCAAAATATCGAACGTGAACATTAAATTTTTGATTTTTGCAACGCCGTTTGTTCTAAAGGCCCCATAGTGCGGCGTCGCAGGAGCGCATGCGTCTCAAAAGAGATTAAGAGTAACTGAGAGCGTGCGAGAGAAAGAAGAAAGAAAAGAAGAGCGTAAGCGAAAAGAGCGGGAGAGCGCGCTCTCTGAAAGAAGAAGAAATAAAAGAAGAAGAAGAACTGGCGCCTCGCGAAGAATACGAAAATAAGATAATTATTCAAGGAAGTCGAGCTTTGATCCGTTTTACTAACTAAGATAAAATCAGAGGCCTAATTATCGTAATACAGTGGCACAGTGGGGGTTCCTTAAAAGTAATTTTCGTTGTAAATTTTAAATTGTGGAAATATGAATTTATAAAACCACTGCTTTGAAGATGAACCTACGACTGCTTGTATTCGTACTGCTTGCAGCCTATACCTCCGGATTTGAAATACTTTTGTTTCTGGGGATTAAAGTTAATTAAAGTTGGTTCCAATAAAAAATTATTTTAATCTTAATGTACGCCCACAGCACATATTTTTTGCAGACCTTTCCCATTTTAGGATCAAGTTCGTTTTAAATAAATTTGATACAATACCAAGAATTTGGAATAATAACGGAAGGTTGCAGAGATTAGCGTTATGTCATAGAATTTGGGAATTATTTCGAAATAATCGCAATTAAGAATGGCTTCTTATTTTCTAGTGTAAATTCCCCCGAAATTCCCACACAAAATTGCGATAATAATCTCGATTATATTATTAAACACACGGCGTGTGTATGCACAGACAACAAACAAATCATTAGATGCGTAAACAATGTCGGTTTTCTTTCCACTTCCTTGGCAACAACATGCAGCAACAACAGCAACAACAGCAACAATCCCTTGGGTAATAATTTAAATATTTTAAAATCCACAAACTTTACCATGGAACAACTTAATAGGCAACGGCAACCCATCGCTTTGGCCTGTGGGCGGCGTCGAATTCGCGTGGGGCGCTCGATTTAGTTGTTAATCAATAGAAGATAAAGTTTAAACAAAAGTTTCTACACCATGCTGATAGGAGTGTCAGAGGCGTACCAAATGGGGAATAATTCAGATATCCCCAGTTTTCAAAACTTTGGTTGGGGATTTTTTCAGAATTGTTAAAATTATAAATTTAGATTTCTAAGCTCGTAGATACGGAATCGGAACTAAAAATAGTCGGCCTGACAAATAATGATTTTACTCCAATGGATATTATTTATATTGATTTTTTTTAAAATAGTTTTAGACTGAATTTAATATTTAGTAACCAAGAATGTACCATGTAAGGTGGTATTTAAATAGTTTTAGACTGAATTTAATATTTAGTAATCAAGAATGTACCATGTAAGGTGGTACAATTGGCTATTTTCCGAAATAACCGTTTTTATAACCCTTAAGATTATTGCTTACAAGATAGTTCTATGTTTTAAAATCAAAACAATTTTTAAGTCCACTTTAAGAGTAGAAAATATAATAATTTAAGGCATAATATAATACCCCAGTGTCATACCGACATTATGAGTTGGCAAAAATTATTCACATTCAAGTCCTCTGTCGATTAAGATTAGTTTTGGGAATTATTGAGCTTTGCTCGTAGAGGCAAACATATGTTTGCACATTGTACATATATATTTGAAGATAAGAAAATACCTAGAAGTGTAATCAGTGCGAGATAATGTTAAAATATTTTAAATAATTATGCCGCCCCCTTCGGTGGAGAAATCATCGCCATGCGCCCGAGAAATAAGACCTTCTATTGTAACACACGAAAATGCTACGAGGTGCTAGTTGATATGTGTTTTCGATCCCATAAATCTTGGCCCATGGAAACCAGTTGGCAATCTTTAATTATAAATTGTTGGATCGTTTCCGCTTCGCTGCGACTGGAAATCTCTTCAGTTCAGTGGAATGGGAAACTGGGGAATGGGATGGAATGGGATGGGATGGGATGGTTCCCCGTCAGGTTGCTCGCCCGCTTCGAAGATGCGCTCCGCTCAGCTGCACTGCATCCGCTTCGGGCCCCCTTAGCTTCGAGTGGCGTCGTCCCCTCGAGTTGGTTAACCAGTTTCTCCACTCTCTTGCCCCGAGCGCCGTTGACGGTGACATTTCAAGTCAAATGCCCATAAACGGACGACGACGACCCGCCCACGCCCTCTATGCCCTAACCTCAGTTCCGTGGACATGCACTTGGGAAAAAAATATTATTTAGTCTCTTTAAAATTTTAATAAAAGAATTCCAAAATTAAAATAAATTTTTATTTTAAGACTTCCTTCATTTAAAGAAAAATGTATAATGTGTTATTTAAAATGTAATTTAGTTTTTAATATTTAAGGTTATTTTTAAGTGAAGTATTAAGTTAAGTTTAATATTTATTACAGAATTTAGAAGGTCCCTAAAAATATTATTTTAAAGCATTGGTGCCCAGGCAATACATTGACTTATTAGAATGGTATTTGTGTAAGTAAGAAATAAAAAAAAAGGCTAGATATGAGATAAAAAATATTATGTACATATATATTGGAATATTGCATAACAATTTATTTAACTCCAAAAAAGGCAAGGATTCTGTCACAAAAATAAAATTTTTCTGCACTGCTTGGATTCTTACACTCTGTGCACACTGTTCGTGTGCCGGTAGAGGGTGGTCAGAGAAATTTGATGACCTGCTAGTTAGGACTGTAGGCAGCCAGGGCATATTAATTCCTTACATAAAAATATTTTTAAGTAAGAAATATTATTGTATATTCGAATAATACATAACAATTTATTTAACTCTAAAAAAAGGCAAGGCACACTGTTCGTGTGCCGGTAGAGGGTGGTCAGAGAAATTTGATGACCTGCTAGTTAGGACTGTAGGCAGCAAGGGAATATTAATTCCTTAAATAAAAATATTTTTATCTAAGAAATATTATTATATATTGGAATAATGCATAACAATTTATTTAACTCAAAAAAGGCAAGAATTCAGTCAGAAAAAGTACAATTTGTCTGCACTGCTTGGATTCTTACACTCTGTGCTCACTGTTCGTGTGTCGGTAGAGGGTGGTCAGAGAAATTTGATGACCTGCTAGTTAGGACTGTAAGCAGCAAGGGCATATTAATTCCTTAAATAAAAATATTTTTCCAAGTGCAGCTTGGCTAGTGTCTTTCCCATCGATAGCTGCGACGACAATGATGATGATGATGACGACGACGTTTCCAAGTGATCGTCGTCATCCAACAACAGCGCCCGATCACTGGCCCAAATTAGTAGCTTTGGTCATGGTGCGTCGCCCAGCGGGCCATAGGGGGGTTAACCAGGGGGGGGTGGGTTAAGGAAGCTCAAGAGAAAGAGGAAGACGAACGGACAGGGGTCAGAGTTCAAATAGTCGTCCAATTGAGCCAATCAGCCTTTTGTGTACGTCTGAATTTTGTCATTGCAATGCAGCCAGCGAGCAAGTTTACTTCTGGTATGCCGGCACCTCCCCCACTCTTTATTATAGACTCGTATAATTCTACGAGCGATTTACCCGAGTGATCGCTATATAGTCGCAGCTCCTAGTTCTTAGTTCGATGCCTAAGTGCAGATAATTCATTAAAATAGAATGCCAATGTCCAGAGGAGGGCACAGCCACCGCCGCCGCCGCCAAGTGGCATCCACTTGTGCTCTAGAATCAGACACCGAAACACAGATATACAGCATGTTTCATGTGTATATACGCATATGCCAGACAGGCAGCGATTTGATATATGCCCTGCACTATATGGCATGGTATAGTCCCAGATCTATAAATAAGTATAGTCGCAGTGCCCAATAGACAAAGTCGCCTCCCGATGCGGAAGTATTTCCAGACGCGAATACGTTCTATCTTGTTCTGTGCTCTGTTTTTGTTGTGTTTTTTTTTTCTTCGCCCCTTTTTTATTTGTTGTTGGTAATTTGCCAATTACTGAACGGGGGAGCAGGGGTGGTGGGTGTAAAAGGGGTTTAAGGGGGGTGATTTTGGGGGTCTTTAGGGGGGATAACTTGGGATCCTAGGAAGGAAAAGGTCTGATGCACTAATGAAGCTGAAGAATGGGTGTTAACGATTAAGTATTAAAAATGTAGATGTTTATAGAAATTTATAGAAATATAGTATGAATATCAGTATAATTGAAATATAGTAAGAATATCTGTATAATTGAATTCCAGTTATTATTCTAAGTTGTTTATTCTAATAATCAGTAATTAGTAAGTATTTAATAGTTCACTGGAAAGAGATAATAAAAATAATTTAATTAAACTCATTAATAAACGATTTTAGGTTATACCTTGACTAGAAACATGTTTAATGATTTATAAAGGAAAATATAAAATCAAATATTTATGTCAGTCACTTGACATTGCCTTGAGAATTATTCAAAAAGGGATAACGTTAAAAGTTCCTTTCTTAATTACTAATTTATCCTTATAGCTAATAATAAATCACAAAATTGGATTATAAATCACCAAAGAAAACTCCTTTTCTAATTGTTTCCTAATTCCCGAGGCCTATACACTTCCCAGGGGGTGTATCCCTACACAAAACCTTGCCCGCCCCCACAGGAGCCGAACGATCCGATAGGGGATCGTCCTCGAAACCACCCACATAACATTTAGTAATTTTTTGGGATTAGTCAAATAAAGATCCTTTTCGTTACACTCTGCCCTCAAAACTAAAAATTGAATTGTGTTCCTCTTTGATTTCAGCTGAAAAGGATATTGCGCAGAGATCCTGTGCCATGATGGTCCTCGGCCTGAATTTGAGCCCTGGCCTAATTGTTACACATTTCCCCCTGCGGCAACAATGGGTAATTGTACGATTTTTGCCGCCATCGCACGCATTAAGCAAAAGGACCTCTAACAGTTGGCCGCCCCGACAAATCCGTGTTTGTGCGTCTGCAGGATATGAAATGTGCACCCAGCCAGCCAAAAAGGAAAGAAGAAACCGTGGGAAACCTGCCCGAAAGTCTGGCCACGGATCTGAGGAAGAGAGAGAGAGAGAGAGTCGGGAACAAAGGGCCCAGGAAGGGAAAACTGATCGAATCGGAGAGTCCCGAACCAAAGCCATCGAACTCTCGAATATCGATCTCTGGCGACGTTTGCCTTGCCTTTGCCTTTGCTGGTCAGGATTATGGCAGCCCAAGAATCGTTCCGATTTAGCGCCCAAAAACGAAGAGTAGCCAAGCAGAACGACAATATCGATGGAATAGGGATACAGGATCTAGAGGATCGAATGGATAGTACCCTGGAAATTTTTATATAATTTAACATTAGATTCTTTTATAAGGGTTTTAAGCTCTTAACTTTGTGCTTGCTGAAAAATGGCTTGCATATTGCTACGCAAATGTATGGCCGTTCCTCATCTTTGTAATTATATTGGTCCTTGACAAAAAATCTGTGGAGTATTGAAAATATTAATAAATATTATAGAAGAGTAACCATAAATACTGATGAAGGGGATGGGCTATCTTCCAAAAAGGCTAAATAGCTTAATTTTTGGCAAGATCTTTGTGAGTCTTTAGAAAGAAGTCAAGACTAAGACTTAAATTCTTTTACCTTTTTCTAAAAAAATTTATAAATCTTGAAGTCTATTCCTGTATTATAACTTTTATATACCAGATCTGGGCCTAAGGATCTTTAATGGAAAATATACCACATTAATCAGATATGTACATATATGTAACCTTTGTTTCATAACCACTAACCGCCTGATATCCCCCATTTAATGGTTAATGGGTATAAAATCCCAAGTGTGCACTTAAGGGATGAAAAATTGATCGAGATCGAAGAAATCCACAAGTGTTGGCAGGTTGTGCACTCTCCCCTCTTATCAGTGTCTTGGTGTATCTATATTTTGATGTGTGTGTGTGTGGAGGTATTTATGTAGTGTGTGTGTGCGTGTCGAGAGCACCTTACCGCAAGAACGCTGCACAAATGACGGTGAAAGGTTTCGGGTTTCATGTTTCCCCGATGGATGTCGAAGTACCATCCGTACATGGAACAAAAAATCTATAAATAAACGATTTCTTTCTTTTATTTTGGGTAGGAAAATTATTTACAATTTCTTATGGCAACAATATTTAAGAAAACATATTTTCTGAATGTAAAATAGATCGAGCTTGAGGGCCTATTAAGCTTTGAAATGGTAATAATATTGATCATTGTATTATTCTGAACATTTTCATAGAAAATTAGGAACAATATAGTATTAACATTTAAGGACTCAATTTTAGTATGTAACACTTACCTTCAAATCATTACAAGAATTGGTATTAATGATAAAAATTAATCAGCTTATTTAAAATACTTTGTTTATTACGATCTTCGATCAAAAGTAAAGATAGAATTAATTTCTGACTTAATTTGATATGTTTTATTCATAAATTATCTTCATAAAGAAATAAGAAGTTTAAAGTAAAGTAAAAATTTGCTTCCAAAATCCTGTATTTTCCACAGTGCATCGATGAAATATTTCAGCTGGTTCCGTGGTCGGTGGTTGGGGTGTATATACCGAGTATATCGAACTAGAGTGGAGTGAATTGGAAGAAGAGGGAGTGCATTGTGCAACGGAGATTCGATATGAGGTCCGGGATCCGATCCTGCGAGGACGGGAGGACAGGATAAACCGAAACAGAGCTCCCCCATGCCACTGTTTGGCTTCCCTCTGGCATCGCTGGAATGTGGAAATCTTTATCAATTAAATAATCGCTGTTGAGCACACACACCAACCGTACCGAAGATATGGTGTGTGTGTGGAAAGGGGGCCTCATCATCATCAGCTGTGGCCGGCAGGCATAGATCGAAATTAGAGAAGCTTGATATAGTGGAGGGTATGACACTAGAAATGACTTATTGTTATTTAATAAACGAAAAAATGTAGCATGTTGGAGAAAATATAGCTTGTGGTTAAGTGAACTTGTGGTATAATAATAATAATTAAGTAAATAACAGAAATAAAATATAATTTGATTAAAATGTGGTTACAATATACCTTTAAATACCATAGTATATCCTTAAATAACACAGAAATCCTTTAAATACCACATAATACCTGTAAATACCACATAATACTTCTAAATACCACAGAATACCTTAAAATACCACAGAATACCTGTCAATACCAAAGACAACCTTTAAATACCATAGACTTTTTAAAAGTGAATAATTTGGGAAAAAATACATCAATTTTACATTTATAGTATGAACTCAAGGAAGTTTTTCGGGTTTTAATACAATAAAATACCTTTCAATACCACATAATACCTGCAAATACCACATAATACTTGTAAGTACCACAGAATACCTTAAAATACCGATGAATACCTTTCAATACCACAGAGAACCTTTAAATACCATAGACTTTTTAAAAGTGAATAAGAATTTTTTATTTATATTATGAACTCAAGGAAGTTTTTCCGGTTTTAAAATTAATTAATAAACAATATTAAATTGACATAGAAAATATTGAGAAAATCAAAATTTCAGCAATTATTCGTTTTTTAGAAACCTATAATTTAGTTTATTAAAACCGATACTATTTTTCTCACCTCCTCTGTTCCGATAAAGGAAGGAATTGGATGGAGGATAGGTATTGCCGCCGTTCGATGGTGCGCAGTGCACTGCGCACGCACATTATGTTCGAGGGGCAACTAGGCTTGGAAAATGTGTGTGTGTGCCCAACATCCGCTCATCCCGAGATGCGTCTGCGTCTTCTTCGATCTCTTCGAGCGATTCTTGGAAATCGTTTAAGACCCGACCAACAGCGGCAACAATAACAACAAGAACTAGAAGACGTCGTGGAAGATTGAACGCTCCGAAGCGTGGAAATGGCAGCAAATGATGCCGGAGAAGAAGAAAAAGGAACACCGAGCCACGCCACTCGCTCTTCACTCCAAATGAAAATGCTGTGTAATTAATTACGCAGCCCCGAGGATTTTTGTAGGCTCCGGGGCCCCGGGGGTTTTCAGGAACCAGGAGGAGGAGGAACAAAGACCTGCTGCTGGTGCTCAGGTTGAGTCCACATCCACTGTGGAGTGGCCTGAGAACCATTGGGAAAAGTCAGCCGCTCGAAGAGACTGAAAAGAGGAAGTAGTGTGATCCTTGCACATGGCTTATCGACTTTATGGGACAAAAGGAAATTACACACATGAAAATCGATCGTAAAAAAACATAAATTTACCATTTTTACGAGTGCCTCTAATTGAAAACTGCGCCATAGTTTTATGTTTCTGGATCAAGTGTCGGTTGTAGCGGGTCTTCAGCCATTAAGATAGTCACACTTTTGGGCCAGATATGTATGTGCTCTTTGTGAGGAGGAAAAGTGTGGTTTTTAATGGCTTAGGAAAACACTTTTCTTTGTGATTGATATTAAAGAGAAAGATGGGAATTTTAGAGTTCATACTAAGTTGCAGTTTATAATTTCTTCATTTGAATATATTACAAATTGTATATGAAATAGTGGTATTATATTATATTAGAAGAAGATAATAAAATTAATTGCACCTTTAGCATTATTTTAAGATTTCTTGCATAGAATTTGCCTAAATAAAGTTAACATATTTACCCAAAGCATTTTATTTTTATTTCCTCCACATAATTCATATTCTATGTCTACACAATTACTGTTATTTCAAACACTTAAATATCTGAGAATCAAACTCATTTTATGGGAAATGATTTCAGTTTACATTCAAGCGATATTTTCCCACATATCTCTATAGTTAAAACCGAATTACTTCGGCCAACCAAAACCGAGCTAATCACTGAGCCGTAAATGAAACTCCCATAAATTCCCAAGATATCGAACAGGTTGATCGATCCGCACCCCTCCGATGTCTGTTAAGCGTTCACTTGATCCTCATATATCGGTCGCCTAATGAGAATCTCGGCAACTTGCTCCCCGGTTTCCAGGCTTAATGAGGAAGCTCGAAAAAAAAGACAACACCAACAGCTCGAACGGATCGGTTACAAGTGTCTGCTCTCGTCCTCCCCTGGTGCTCTCTATCCCGGCACCGTAACCGAGATCGTCCCAGTCCGATTGCCCACCCACATAATCAATCCGGAGACGAAGCCCAGAGAGTTTCGCTGTTTTTTTTTTTAGCCAAAAAGGCTATTAACTTTCAGACATTCAGGCAGGCAGGTCTCAAAAAAACGGAGAGAAAATAGGTGTAATGTTGGTAAGGCATTAGAAATTGTTTTTCTATGTAATTTAGGTTTAAAAAGAAAGAATTGAAAATTATAAATATTATTTTAAAGATTTAATAAAATTATTGTCAAAGGTTTTACAAATGTTTTATTTAAATTAAGGCTTCTATGGCATAATTTCTCTATATTCCGAAAACCTAGAATTCTTGCATGAATTTATTATTTAAAAAAATTATGTTATTATATTTTAACTAAACTATAAATATAATAAACCTTAAAAATTGCCCGCACTTTGTAATTGCCGGTAATTTCTTTATAATAATAATAATAAACCTTAAAAATGTAATATAAAAATATATTTGGTTGTAATATTTAAAGGTTAAGTTCTCTTAAAAGCCTGTAGACGAGTTTTTCACAATTTGTGGCCATAATATTTATGATACTCATGGTATAAGGTCTATATAAAATTGAAAATTATTATATAAAATTTTACAAAGCTTTTAAATTAGTTTAGTATGCTTTAAAAATGTTTATTAATTTATTATGTTATTATTTATTAATAAATAATTAAAAATACATTTTCTATGCTTTATTTTTTCGATGTGCAGCGCCCATAAAGCTCATAAATGTTAAATTGATTGAGGCATATTGCCGACATATCGCGATGTTGTCTCGATTATATAACTTCCTCGAGGCACAGCTCTCCCAGGCGGCTGAGGCAAAGGCAAAAGTGTTACAGACACGCTACCGTCTAACGATACTGATACTGAATCCGAATCCGATGTGGGTACTGGTGCCTCTACACCATAACGTCCCGCTCCCGAGACTCCGACTCCAACTCCAACTCCGACACCCACTGCCTTACATTCATAATCTATTTCTGCTGCCACATGTTGCAGCAAAAGCTCAGCTTGCAAGTGGAGCCGGGAGAAAGACGGAGGAGAATTGTAGGAAGACTGGGAGAAAGACGGAGGAGAATTGCAGGAAGGCTGGGAGAAAGACGGAGGAGAATTGGAGCGGGGAGACTAGGAGAAAGACGGAGGAGAATTGCAGGTTGGATGGGAGAATGACGGCCGAGTATTGCGAGGAAACTAGGAGAAAAACTGAGGAGAATTGCGGTAAGACTGGGAGAAAGACTGGGCTGAATAGCGGGGAGACTGGGAGAAAGACGGCGGAGAATTGTGGAGAGACTAGGAGAAATACGCGGGAGAATTGCAGGGAGGATGGGAGAAAGAGGGTAACAGAGACAGCATCCGGAATCGTTATGCCAAATAATGGATCACAGCGATCCACAGATGCTCTAAAAAAGGTGTCTTTGGATAAAAATTTAAGAAGAATAATGGAAAATCATACGAGATACGTTCTACAAAAATATGCAGGATCTTAGGATTTATTCCTAAGAAATGCGGGAAAAATTAATTTAATAATAATAAAACTTGCTAAAATGATACTTAACAATTAATAATAATTATATATGTTTATCCCTTGAGTATTTCAAATTATAAAGAGAAAAACATTAAGTAAATAGAAAATATAGTTAAGTCTTCAAAGAATCTAGAAATGCGAATTATTTTACACTTAATTATCATATTAATCTTTTTTAATAAGCCATTAACACCCACAACAAACTTGTTGAGGAAGCTTAAATTAAAATTGGATTTGTTTTAAGCGATTCATAATATTTTTACATAACCGCCACCGCCAAGAGTATTAATAATGAAAGACGAGAGGTGGAATTCAGGTTTGCAATGCGGTAATGCACCGCCAAAGAAGACAGAGCCGAGGAGGCACAAAATGGTAACCTGTACCAAGTCTGGTCTGTGCCCAGATGGGTGGGGATCGGTGGGGAGAGCTGGTCGTCCACTCAGCCAGTGGGTCGTCTTGGTCGTCGAATGTGGATGTGGATGTCTGGTTGTCAGTTTCAGCGACTTCTGCACCGCGCGCACATTCGCCATAAATGGCAGAAAAATACAAGCTAAAAAGAGGATGATGATGATCATCTGCTGGAGATGCTCAAGATGCAGAAGATGCTGCTGCTGCTGCTGGAGAAATGTAGGAGACTCTGGTGACCATTGGTGTGCCACTGTTCCACATTCGGATTACGGAAATATCTGCAGCCAACAACAACAGGTCGCCGCCGTCAGGTGGGGTCCGGTTCGGTTCGGTTCAGATTGGGGATTGGATCGGTTTTCTCACCATTTCAGCCTGACCTGCTAGAGCCATTAATGTACTTGAAAAAAATAATTGAAGATTTAAATTTAACTTGAGGAATCTACGGTAAAATTTATAAATAAAATCTATAAAGAATTGTATTTATTATATCCTTGCCTTTGAGTTGATCTTTGAGTTTGGAAGTCAATCTATATCTTCGAATTATATTTAAAATCAAATATACCAAACTAAAAGACCAGAAAAACTACGGAGATACCAAATATACCATTTCCTACTAGTAAGTATACTAAAAAATACTACATATATACCAAATATTCCAATTCGAACTAGTATTTTTAATACTATTTATTTCAAATCGAACTTTTAATAATAAACAATGAGCTCTACCAAGTATAGTTTTTTAGATATTATAAAAGCGTAATGTTCAGGAATATATATAAACAATTACCTCAATTTTTTGTTTGCAGGTTTAAGATGCGAAATTCTTTCTATTTTAATTGCAGTGCATCCGATCACCTGCTGCTCCTCCTTGCTTTTCCTCGTTCCACCTCCTCCTTGGCGATTGCTCGCCTTTTAGCCTCTGGTTGCGGTTCTCAACAACTTTCACCTTTCACGTAATCTGGCGAAGCCGAACAAATCTCATTGGGCCTTGCCTGCCTGGCTGGCTGGCTTTCTCAACTCAACGGATCCGCCGAAGATTCATTTATTGTCGCTGCTATTTGCCAATTGACCATTTCCAGCTGGAGGAACTCAATTACGGCGCCGCCGTCGCCGCCGCTCGTTGGGAGCTCTGATCTCTCTGTTTATGGTCCAGGAATCGCACCGTCTAGCGGTACATTCACCATAGATCGAACATCGCTAAAGCCAAGAAGGGGGGAAATCCGGGTAATGACTGAGGTAAATTACATACCCCATATTCCCACATTTCTTTTTCGATTCTCCGATTCTGGCTCATGAAGAATCTGCCAAGAAGTGCGAAGAGAGAGAGAGAGGAGAGTTTCAATCTTTGGAAAATGCCTATACCAGGCCAGGATGTAACATCATTTTAATGGCATTGCACGGAAGTCGGTCATTTCGATTGGAATTTAGTGGGATGTTAGTTGGATTTATAGGCATTGTGGGAATTAAAGGAATATAAAAATTGTAACGGTTGCCAGTTAAGGAAGTTTAGATATTTGCTGGAATTTAAGCGAATTTTTAACTGTAATCATTTTATTAACATGTTCTCATAATTATTTAATTAAGTAATCCATTTAGGCATTATTTGGTATTTTATTATGAAATCTATAGTAGAATTTATAAAAATATCATTTTATTACCAGTAATATAAAATATAATTTTATTACCAGTAGCATATTAAACTATCATTTCAAGGCTTCACACTTTTTGTTAAATTTTATTTTCTTTGATTTTCTTACATAGTAATTATTAAAAAATCATATACCTTTATATTACTTTTCCCTACATTGATACCTAAACTTAAATTCCCTTTCAATGGCATTAATTAAATCAGTTTTATCATTGTAATACTTTTTCGAAGGCTCTTTAAAAGCTTCGAACCTTTTAAAGAATGCATCCTCGCTTTTCAAAGTCTCCTTGCTGAGATTTTCTTTAATTTTCTGGGACTCCTTAATAAAATATTCATTATTCACTTGATATACTTTGCCAATATCCTTGTAAAACTTTTGTTTGTAGACACTTTCTTCGCGGTAAATCTTGAAGGGATCTACGCCAACCCCAAAAAACTCTGAAATTTGCTGTGATTTGTTGTGATTAGAGGGATGCTTGTCCTGATACTCCTTGAAATCTTTTTCGAATTTGTTCTCCACATTTTTCATGAATTCCATGTTTACACTGAAGATTGATCCAAATAGTTGCATTTTCATTATCTCAAAGGTGGCTAGAAAGTTGCAGATTATCTTTTTATCTTCCTCAGTTAATTGGATTTGGGTTACATTCTGTAGAGGATCGCTTAGCCAAAAATCAACAGTATAGTCTTCGGATTCTTCTTCGGAATTAATGGGAGCTCCGAGGCTACAACTCTGTAATTAATAAAGATTTTAGCTTTATACATTATAATTATTTGTACAGCCATTTACCAGCAGAGCGGCAGCGATCATCAGAAAGAACTGCATTCTGCAATTTTCTTGATTTAACTATAGCTTGCACAACGGGTTTTCTGGGCTTTTATAGGAAAACGCTAGCTGGAACCACCGCCATTATCACCAGTTTTCTCAAAATAAACCTATTCAGAGAAATGCCCTCGATAAGCATCTCAGAGTATGAAAAATAATATATGTAAATATTTTTCTATAAGTTCAAGGAATTAAAAATTAAGTACAAAGAAAAGCCATGGTCTGGAGCCCATCAATTTATTCCAAATAGTCTCAATAATTCAATTTAATATTTATGCACCGCAAGAACTCTTCCGATGACAAAGTTTCCAATGATTTATAAACTTTACTCATATCTGTGCCGGCCCCCTTACCTCCTCCTCAAGTTAAGGAAATGGAACTACTTCGCCAGTCCGGACTTAGCTCCTCCTGGTTTCTCTCCTTCCGCTTGGTGAGAAAAATTAACTTTGCATGGAATTTAATTTACGTCCCATGGAAGGACGATGATTTCCTGCCCAGGCAATGTCCTCCTCCCTTTACTCCGGTGTTGGTGTCCTTTAGGTTCGCCGTTTCGCCATCGTCCGTATACCGGAGATGCAGTCCGGAGCAGCTGCGAAAGGAGGATTGTGCTGCGCCGAGGCAGCTTCCGTCATTTCCTTGACGTAAAGGCTCCGCCGCATTCCGCTTTTGCCATTTTCCGGCGGCAGCAGAGGGAGAGAGAGCGAGGCGGGTATCCGGAAATGGGAAGCTGAGGAAGAGGAGCGGCTGCGAGAGCCAGCGGCGGCGACCGTCACGCTTCCTGCAGGATGCGACAACGTAGTCAGATGTCCAATCCGCCATCGCTCGCTCCTGGCATTTCGCAGATGCAAACACGGAAAAAAATCGATAAATTCTTACCTGTGCCAGGATTATAATTTCAAACATTTATTTACTATTATTAGTATTAATTATTATAAATTAAATAGCGCTTTTAGTTGCTTAGTTGTTATTGAAAATTTTCTACGAAGTTTTCAAGCGACCGTGTGGCCTAATGGATAAGGCGTCGGACTTCGGATCCGAAGATTGCAGGTTCGAGTCCTGTCACGGTCGAAAAGGTAACTTTTTTTTTTCAAAGAATTCTTTTATTTAAGGTAGAAATTATTTTATTTTTGTACCTTCAAATTAAAAATGTTCTATGTATTAAAAAATATGTATTTTCAAAGTTGTCTTTATATTTATTTAGAAATCTATTAACACTCTTAGATTTTTTTTTTAATACAAAAATTAAAAAATGAGAGCATAGTAAAATAAAATTACTTATTTTTATTAACGAATTTTTTGAAAACCTATATACATTTAGAGAGCGCTTAAAAACATAATCAAAATATATTGTATTATATTAAAATTATAAATATTTTCGCATATTAAAGCTGTAAATAAATTATTTCCTATAAATATTCCCTTCAAAATATTTCTGATAAAATTATAGAAATTTTTATTACTAAAACAGCTTTATTTTTTAGCATTAGCTTAAGCCTTAAGATATTTTTTTTAAGGTTCATTTCTCCCCTGAAATATTTTTCAAGCCCCTAATTATTTGTATTAAATTTTTAAACTTATAAAAATCATAAAATAAATTATCAAAAAAATATCATATCCTATTTTTACATAAATAAAAATACTACTTGTAATAATACAATAAACTCGCAAATAATTTTGGTATTAAAAAGTATTAAAGTATTAAAAAATGATATCGAGGGGAAACATCTTATTTAATTTAATATGACTTCTAGGAATAAACTTCACATACATTTTTCAATTAATTAGCTTTTATTATTAGTAACAAATAAAAGTCTCGGGAAAAGCACCTTTAATTCCTTTAATTTTGTCATACCTTTTCCAGTAATTTTCCATCAAAGAATTGGCCATTAAATGTTATTAAATTGTAATACACTTTTCTCTGCCTGTGCGAGGCTCGTCAGCTTCCCAGTGTACTCTGTGTGTCCTGGTCCACTTGTGTGTACATATCAGCGCTGTCCTGTCCTGTTCTGTCCTCGTTCTCGTTGTCGTCCTGGTCGCCTGTCGCTGCTGTTTACTCGCTTTAATCAACCCATCCAAATCCACATTCATGTCCATGTCCACGAAATGTTTTGTGCTCCCAGCTCCGCCTGCCACTGAACGTGGACGGGCGGACGGGTGGATGGTGGCACGCTTCCTGCCCGCCCCCGTCGTCACTTCCTTGCAAATGCTGCAGCTTCCGTTTCCGGGATATAATGTTCATATTTTCGAGGACATTTTCAGGAAATAAAGTACGTCGCCCTCTGCCCGCCTCTATCCTCTGTCCTCCGAACCGGCTGTGTGTTTGCAGCGGCGGGGATAGCGATAACAAAACCCACCCAGGACCACACACCACCCTTGGCCACCCAATCCACTAGTCACTTCCTCTTTGGAGGAGAGTCCTGGCTCCTGCCAGGAAACTTTCTGCCTTTTGCGCCGTGTGCGCATTTATGCCAGCCCAACTGTCAGCTGGCCTCCCACTCTCTCTCTGACCCACCTCCTGCTCCTGCTCCTGCTCCTGCTCCTGCTGCGCCTTTCACTCTTCGCTTTTTGCTTCCGCTTCGACAGCAGGATGCAGGATGCAGGATGGAAGCGGGCCGGGGCGGCGGCGGAGAGCCAAGGGGGACCCAGACCCAGAGTCTGTTTGAATTTTGTCGCACTTCCTGTAGGTGGAAAAGCTCCGTGCGTCTTCCGCTTTTCCAGAGCTGCTCATCAGCAACGTAATTTCCGCACAGCCAAAGCAGCAGAGGGCTCAGCTCCCTCGTCCCTCGTCCCTCGTCCTCTGTGGAGTTCGCTCTGTGTGCCGAACTCGTGGGTGGGCAAGGATTAAGAGTCCAGACACAGCCACTGGGATCGGGGACAGGCTTTAAGCAAGCTGCTCAAATGGCACAAAGGGCGGCAACACTTTAAAAAATATCAACAAGGAAGTTACTGGAAAAATGGATTATTAATCTAATTTATAGTATTTTTGTTTTATTTTATTTATTTAGATTGAAAGGAAGAATTTTTTAAGAGGCAAAAGAATACAGAAAGTAACAAGAGTAATGTAATTTTTGCCTTTTATGAACTTCAATTGAGTATAGTGATTAAATTAAAGGCCAAATTATAATAGAATCCAAGTTTAAAATGATTTTTTTAAAGCAAAAATCACTTTTAAAATCGATTAACATCGATACAATTTAAGTCTATTGCGACTCTTAACAAAAACCGAATTAAAATCTTTAATAATATCGATGTTAATCGATTTAAAATCGATTTAATGTATAATTCAAAATATATTAGAATCATATCCTTAAATAAGATTTAAATGAACCCCAGAAATGTTTATAAAACTTAAAGTAAAGAAAGAGCGTTTCCCATTAATTTCTATAATTATTTTAATTTCTAGGAAACTGAGGAAATTAAATAAGAAAATTTATATGATTATTTAAGAAACCATTGTTTTTGGACGTTTTATAAAGGTTCCTAAAGCATTATAATACTCCAACGAAGTCCAGCATTAAGATTTCTGGTGAATCAATCTTATTTCCTTTCCTTTTATGCTTATTAAGCAAATTAATATTTTTCTATATCATTTAATTTGAAATTCTAAGAATTTTGAACAGAAGCGCTTCTTTCGGATTATTTAAAGGCTTGAAGGCTTTTTTGGAAAGTAAAATCTTGATAGAAAAGAAAAAATTATAATTAAGATCCCAAACAACTCGTAAATAATTATTTTGAGTGGGTGCAAAGTGCAAGCGTTGGGAGTCGGAGTCAGAGTCAGAGTTCAGGTTAATGAAGTGCCACGGCAACGACGTCGACGACGACGACCGCATATCGGATTCCCAGGGCAACAAGTGTTCCTGCTTGGCAAACACCTTTCCCAACCCCCAACTGGAAACCCCCCATTCTTTTTCTGCGCTGCTCCTCCGGAGTCCGAACCCAGACAGGGTCCGCTTGGCAGTTCATCAAATTCTCATGTGACCAAGCCAAGTAAGTTCAATTCATTCGAAATTCGATATGCGCTTCACATATTTAATGACTTCTTTCGGCTGCCTCTGTCTTTACATAACACTCGATTCGATGAACTGCCAACGATCCCAATCCGATGCGATACGAATCGGATCCCCATGCCCTGTTGCACCCACCGATGAGCACTTGCCGCATTCTGTACTTGGAAAAATATACATACTTGTATGTATATGGCATAAAGTTTAAAAAACTTATTAGATAATTTATGAACACTTCAAAATGTTTAAAGGACTTCTGATACAGGGAAAAATATTTAAGATAAAGTCTGAAATATAACAATGATATTTTAAAGAAGTTTTGAAAGCATCTTAAAATAAAATTATTAAAAAATAGGAATGTTTTCTAAATCCTTTTTATTCCAGGATTTAAGAATTTGTTTTTTAAATCTATGTTAACTAAATTTCATATGAAAAATTAATTAAATTGAAAGATTCAATTATTTTTGTGATATTAAAAATTCATTTTAAAAATGAAGTACTCAATATCAGCAATTTTTAATTCCAGGATTAAAACTTTTTTCAATTATTTATCAATATAAATTAAAAATTAAAAATTGAAAGATCAAATACGTTGATGATTTAAAAATATATTTGAATAATTATATATATGCATCTAATATCGAATATTCTCAATATCTCAATTTTTTAACTCCAGGACTAAACGTTTTTCAATTATACATATATCATGTTTATTTATGTAAAATCTCCTCTAACTAAATTTCAAATTAAAAATTGAATAAATAAAAGGAAAGAAATTTATTTTAACATACTACCAATTAAATATTCAATATTTCAATCCAGGATTGAACATTTTCCAATTTTTTATAATGTTTATTTATGTAAAATCTCCTTTTACTAAATTTTAAATCAAGAATTGAATAAATTGAAGTAAACAAATATTTTGATGATATTAAAAATACATATAAAAAATTAAATATTCAATATCTACAAGAATTTATAAGTTAAAAATCCAGATAATAACAATTTACAAATAAAACGAACTAAATCCTTAAAAATAAACTTTGAATTTTTTCTCTAAAATTAATTTTAAAATTCAAAATCAAAATCAAACCTCTAAGAACAAATCCAAATTGTTTTTACAGTGTAGGGTTGGGCCTTGCCTGGGTTAAAAAGGCCGCGGATATTCCCCATTTCCATGTCCAGCAGTCCCTCCTCTGTGTCGCGATCCCCCCCAACCCATCCTTGCACGTGACGGAACGTGGATCCATGGACGATGAAGTGGAAGTGGCACTGGCGGTGGTGGCACTGGCAGTGGCACTTGTGGCAGCAATTTGGGATAGATGTGTTGCGTGTTACAGGTTTGCCCCGTTGGTAGTTTCTGGTTGCTGCCGCTTGTCGGTGGCCGCCACGCCCTTGTCCCTGGGTCCGCCGGCATGCATTTGTATGCAGCGTGGCGGATGCGACGGTCCAAGCGTTTATTTCTTCATTTCTTCGGCGCAAATGATGTGGAGTGGAGTGGGAGGTGGGAGATGGGAGATCGGAGAACCGGAGGCGACGAGGAACCAAGGAATGCACTAAACCGCTAGCTAAGCAAGCGGAGTGGCCCGAAAGAACCCCGAGAGTTTCGGCCACAAGTTGATAGACGGCAGAGGACAAAATAATAAGAATAAAACCAGAAAAAAAAAGGGAACGGTGACCGCAACAAGTGGGAGTACACTGGCACAAATATTTTTGTACTTTAGAAGCAAGTGAAGAATATTTAAATATATTATCAATATTTATTTAACTCGTTAAGTATTTATCTGTGTTCATGAATTAAACATATTAAAATTATCAACTTGTAGTTCTTAAGTTTAATTTTCCGAGCAAAACAAGAAGTTATGGCAAAACGTGCGCCTAAAATTCCCAAGTACGAATTCAGTGAGAGACTTATAATATATAAAATGGCTAAAAATAATGTTTTTAGAGATGTTTAACTTGAAATATTCAACAAATTTAATTAATGATTAGGAATTCGATTAAATTTGGTAAGAGAAAGGTATATTTTTTAGTTTGTAGGACTTTTGATCTTTAAAAAATATATTAAATAAAAAAGGGATTTAATAATGCGTATGCCTTAAAATATTCAACAAATTTAATTAATGATTAGGAATTCGATTAAATTTAGTAAGAGAAGGTATATTTTTTAGTGATTAGGTCTTTTCTTCTTTAAAAAATATTGGTAATTTTCTAATATACCGGCCCCTTCCAAAAAAATTAAAAAAAAAAACCATAGATAGGGGGTGTTTCAACTTACATTTTGGTATAAAAATTATGTTGGGGACGCTCTTAGTTTAGTCACAATAAATCTTTAAAGTTTTGCCTAATTCTCATACAAAATACAGTGGGCTGTGAAGCTTAAAATGTTTGTCAAATTGTGCTTAGCGTAAATACTATATATGTCGACACTTTGCACACTTTGAATACATTTATGCGTGAAATATAAATAAAACAACAATTTGACAACGTAAAATTCGTAGTAATTAACTTTTTAATTCCATTTTTTTTTTTTTTTTTGTATTTCAATATTAAGATTATATCATATATAAAATTATAAAGGACCTTTTGTTTAATGTCAAAAGCAAAGATTGGCTGTGCAAAATAACATAGGTTAAAAAAAAAATTATTAGGATTACTTAAAGTAGT